>PVKE010003978.1:34335-67972 GCA_004027555.1 Craseonycteris thonglongyai
GAGGACCGAGGATCGAATCCCGGCTCCGGCCCAGGCAGGACCCACGTGCTGAACTGGGGAGTTCCCACAGTTTGGTTCTCTAACTGTCTCTGTCTCTGTCTCTCTCTCTATCTGTCAAAAAGTAAAATAGAAATAACTATGCACTGAAGACAAAAAGATAATTTCTCTCTATAAATGTGAAAAGATAAAAAAAAAATTTTGGTATCCGAAGTTCGTGGTCCCACACACTCAAAGAATGAGGGCAAGGATTTAAAGGGAAAGGTTAAGCAACAGAAATTTATTGAAAGGAAAGACAAAGCTCTAAGGAGAGAGGACACCCCAAAATGAAACACCCACAGCTAAGACTAAAAGCTACTTGTTATATGTGGTTTGTCTACATGCTTAGGTGCAGGTAGGGTGCTTATGCATTAATCTCTATCTCATAGGATTCGCTCTGTTGCCTAAACCTAAAGGAATTTTGAAGTAAACTAGAAACATTTTTAAATTATTTTTATTGTTTTTGACAGAGCCAGAGAGAGACAGAGAGGCAGAGAGACGGGGGAGGGCCCAGAGCAGTCTCCATAGTTGCACGACATCAGCTTTTCAACATGGTTTTATTTCACACAAGTGGGTGGGGTCCAAGCAGGGCAGGAACTGGGCTGGGGGCTTTCTGTATGGGAGGCACACCCCTCAAGTCAGGGGCTGAACTTGGGGGGCAAGAACTGAAATGGGGGCCTTCCGCATGGGAAGCACACCCCAGTTCAACATATGAGTCTGCATGGGCCGGGGCTGGGATTCGATCCTCAGTCCCCAGGACTGCAAAGTGAGCACCTAACCCGCTGAGCCATCCCGGCTTCCCCTAGAAACATTTTTGTGGGTTTATTTACTTGAGGCACAAATCTGTTATGCCTGGGGAGTTGTGGAACATAAGGAGGATCTTGGCATTATCTCATTCCAGTTCGTACCTAGTTGTCCTGATCTTAGTGCTTATTACCTTTTTTGATATGGTTACTATGACTACCAAGGCCTTCCCTGACTGCCTATCTTCATGCTAGCTCTACTGCCTCAATATTATAATAAAAAGGTGTTCCCATTATTATTCTTGCTTTGAAAATTCCAAGGGTTTGGGAGCTGCGAGCCAAGAACCGTGTGCAATAATCAAAATATTAATGTATATTTATTATAAATCATATCATGGGCAAATATTATCATTTGTGTTCTATGCCTAAAAGAAGTTGACAAGCATTTATTTAAATATCTCTTGTAAATCTAGTAAGTTAAATTCATGCAAATACTTAACTCCTCTTAAGTATCCCAATGCCATCTATAGGCTTAGTAAAATACTCCTATACCTTCCAGTTAAATTAATTACTCAGTGTGGTATGTAGAATAATGGCCCCCAAAGATGTCCCACATCCTAATCCCTGGAATCTGTGAACATGTGATGTTACATGGTGAACGGATGTTGCAGATATGATTAAAATGATAGGCCTTCAAATGTGGTGGTTACCTTGGGTTACTTGGGTAAGTCCCATCTAATCACTGGAATCTGAGAGACACAGCAGAAGACAAAGCAAGAAAGGTGAGTCAGAAGTGGAGGTCAGGGAGATGAGGAAAGTTGAGGAAGGCTCGCCACTGGCTTTGAAGAAGGCAGAAGGGAACACAAGGAAAGAATGTGGGCAGCCTCATGAAGGTAAGAATGATCCACACCCAGCAAGGAAACTAGTACATTAACCTCACAACTGCGTGTAGCTGGATTCTGGCAACAACCCGACTGAGCCTGAAGCAGATAGTTCTTCAGCATGTCCATCAGGGAACACAGACCTTCTGACACCTCGATTGCTGCCGGATGAGACCAGTGCTGGTCTTCTAACTTGCATAATCTGTGAGGTAATAAATCTGCATTGTGTTAAGCCACTAAATTTGTTGTAATTTGTTGAGACAGCAATAGAAAACTAACACATTCACAACATTTTAAAAATTAAGTCCAAAGTTTAATAACATGCCAAATTCAAATCTATATTATAAATTACTCTAAAGTCAAGCACCCAATAAATTTATGATTATGATTTGTTTCATCATTTTCATAGTTGATTCTAAATCTTCCTGGGTTAAGGATGCTTGTACACTAAGCACTAAGTACACTTTGCCATTCAGAAATACTTAGGGCCATCTTCCCAAGTGAATTTGGGCTAACCCCTTAGCTGAATGAGGTTGCTTATCAGCCAGAGATTCTGATCTGTTTATAAGATATGGAGTTACACACCCATAGAACATTTCCCCCATAGTCCAGGTGTTTAGTCAGAGCTTTTATTACAGTAGCTTTGAAGCATCGCAGGAAGCCAAGTTCATTCCCTACAAACAGGACTGATTTCACAACCGGTGTCCTTAAAATTCAAGATAAACTCTTGCTTAATTAACCTTTACCTCTAAATTAGAGGCGACGAAATTCTGAACAGCCAGCCCAGTTACTCCACTACTAAGTTTCATCAACCAATCTATATACTGCTTCATTCTGAGTTCTTTACAGATTCTCCATTATTTGCAGGACCACAGCAAACAATGTGATATCTAATTGGATTTGGGGTGTCTATCAAGGCTTTGGTACTTGGCTATTGCAGGGCTAAAGTCATATTAGCAACATAAATTAGCACATTTACACACATGGCTTTTGAGTTTTCAGCAATCATTACAGTTTGTGGTTTTTAAAAATAATCATGTAACACTGATACTCAGAAGAAAATTTGATGCTTCACAAGAAAATTTAAATAGCAAAATATAAATCTGTCTTACTTTTAAATATAAGAAACATTTTGCATTTTGAAAAATATAAATATAAATTTATCTGGAACATTCGAGTTCTCATTTGAAAAGAAAATAAATGTGGAATGTTTCTAAAAAAAAAAAAATACTTGTAATCAGCAAGAATTAAACAGGCCCTGGTTGAAATAGTACTGTTGTAGCAAATACATAGAACTAGAAGAAAAGGTCATCGCACACAAGTAACTTAAGACCTAGAAAAATACATATATAAGGGAAACATGCATGAAACAACCACAGCATATGTGAAAATTTTAGAAACAATTGTAAAAAATACATCTAGATGTGAAAGAAAGGCCAAAGAAATGAAAATCTGTGTCAAAGATGAGTATTTAAGGGAAAGTGGGACATCCTAAAGATTTATAAGACTTAATGAATATAAAAAATGACATAGAAAAGGAGGAAGGACATTCGAGATTTTTCTAGAAATACATACATTTAGTAATGTTATTTTCTATTTTAGAATCTACTATTATTTTTATTAACCAGGTGTCTTGAAAGAAAATTGCAGTGTTGTTCAGAATAGTTATAATGCATCCAGCTCACATCCTCAATATTGTCAAAATGCCAATACTCATAAATAGGATAAGTTGAATTTTTGCTAATTTGATTAACAAATACATGAAATACATAGGTGCACACAGTGGAAACGGAAACAGGCTGCAAGACTAAGGCAAGAGGAATAAAAATGACGAGTTTGATAAACATTGTGTGATATTTCCCAGTTTTGCTTGAAATTTATTGCCAGGGACCTAACATTTGGAAGGAAGAACTTTTAGAGAAGCAAAAAAGTCCTTAAAACTATCTAACATGGAAAGGGATCCTCAGAACAATAACCAAAAATTGAATAACAGTTATTAGTAGTCAAATTCAGATGTGTTTTAAGAAAAATGGCTTAAAACTACTATAATTGAACACAAAACTTTAGGCAAATTAGTCATTTGTCAATTTGGTCATTAAGCATTTTGTTTTTAAGGGTTACCTTTCCAGACAGTCAGGTGAGCATGAGCAAGACTCAGAAGAGGGACAATGCCCTCAGGGGACAAAAAGGTCCCAGTCTTGTTATAAACTAACTTATCTAACTATGGGATTCTGAAACTGGGGAAAAGAGAGAGAGAGAGAGAGGAGAGAGAGAGTTGAAATCAGTTGACTAAGGCCTTGTCCAAAAGGATGACAAGGGCAACAGAATTTTCTTGATCTTTCTCAAGTCAAACTCACAGCAGTCATGGAGGCCAAATATGTCATCTTCCTTTTCTGAGATTTAGGTATTAAGAACTTACCACTTCAGACAATTCTATGAGAACTCAAAAAGTGAAGCCATTATCAGTTGAGAACATGTTAGTAACAGTGTTGTGCAAAAGTCATGTATGTTGGATATACCTGGAAATGCAACAGGGCCATTCTGCTCCCCCATCCCCACCTCTAACTCTCAGGCTCTAGAAGAACAGCCGTTACCAGCACGAACTAGAAATATAATCTTGGGCAAGTTGTTGAACCTCTCCTTTACTTTAGTTCCTACATCTGGAATATCGAATGATATAAATAGTATCTACATCATAGACTTGTTGAATAAAGAGATAATATGTGAGAAAGTGAAAAATGGCATTGGCAGCTGGCAGCAGAACAGAAACTTGCTCATAGAAGATAAGCCGTGCTCAGACAAAGCTATTCTAGGACCAGGCTATGGTTGAAACAAGCCAAGATGAGGCTGCTCTGTAACTACACATTGACTAAACTCCCGCCTCTGAAAACTTATGTAGTGGCTGCTGCTGTTTGTTTCTTAAAGAAATCTTCATTGCTATTTGAATTGAAAATTCTTATTCTTGCCTTGACTCAGAACTTCATAAAGCATCATGGAATGTGTGGTACTATTATCCAAGACAACTTGCTCTAATCCACTTGCCTCCAAAGTAAAAACTATGAATATGCCCCACCACAGAACTGCCCCCATTTCTAGATGAAAGTCACTTCAGAATTGACCCAGAATAGACCCAAATCTACAAGCCCCACACATTTCCTCTTACTAGATGTTCCTCTGGGGTGCATTGTCGTTTGCTGTAGCAATCTAAACAAAACTCAATTTCCCTCCAATGAGTCAAGTTTGCATTTTGTGTGGTGCCCTTTTGGCTACTTAGAATCTGCTTTGTTTCTTATAACACATTTAACTTGGCAAACTCTTTATTGTCAGACATCCAGACCCTCTATCTCATTAGGCTTTCACAATCCCCCAGCAAAGCTATTTGGAGAATTTCCATAATAAGTCAGAGACTTCTTTCTGGTTCTAAATGGTGCCTGGCTAACTGCCTCTATGCAGCCTTTCCCAACTCCTCATTGACAGCCCACAAAGTCACAGAAAAGCCAGCTACAAACTGAGACTGGCAACTCAATTCCAAAATCTTGAAAGAAGTGACACTCATTATAAAGCATATGGAACAAGGCTGAGAATAACCCATCATGCTTTAACTCATGGCACAACCAGAATTGGCTCACAGATTAGACAACATCTGCAAAAACAGAGATGAAGATGGCTTGTACCTATCTAACAAATGTTCCCAGGCTCACAGCCCCAGACTGAGACCAACCAAAAATAGAGAAAATATTCTTCTTTACCTGTGTATGCTTCTCTGGGCGTTACCCAGAGTTTTGTTTCTCATTTCCACCTGTCGCCAACCCACCATCTTTCTACATCCAGGCAAAGATAGGAAATCCCAGAAACCATAGAAGAGGAATGGGGAAGAGGTGAGGAAATAGTAAGGGAGGCAAGAGAGACTGGGGATGATGCACCTACCAGAAGTTAGAGTGAGAAAGGGTTTTAACAGCAGTACATTGTGGGAATTGTAGTTTTTATGTATTGCATCAGTAGAATGCAAGAAAATCCTTTGGGACACAGGCAGAAAATATTAGAACTTCTATTTCTATTTAGTTTTTGTTTAAACATTTTAAAAGAAATTTATCTAATTAATAACAATATATAAATATTGGTCCATTAGTTGTAACAAATGTACCAGGCTAATGTAAATGTTCACAGTAGAGGAAATAAGGCATGGAGTATATGAGAATTCTTGGATTCTCCAGATTATCTTCTCAATTTTTCTGTAAATCTGGATATAGGTAAAATATATTAAAATGCTTGAAAATAAAGAAATTAGGCTTTACTAGTATTTAATATACAATGACATTCATGCACTAACTTGTACTATAGGTCAGATGGTCATTGTCACCTCCTATAAATGAGGGAAAAGTGGGAGTTCTACGCAGTGGGTTGATGAGGTGCCTTCACTAGGTCACTCATTTTCAGCATTTGGCAACATACTGTGGTTTATGCATGCATAATTAATTGGATATGTGGCTTGTGACACCGAGTTTTATGTAAGTCAACCTTCCCAAAATTATAAATGGGTTTAAAATATTTCTGTAAAGAAAATGTGAAAAAAAAAATATATACATATATATGTATATATATGTGTAAATATATATATATACACACACATATACATATACATATATATATAGTTTGTAATGTTTACATAAGGGAATAACAAAATGGCAAAACTGACTCACCTCTCATTCCTGGTTGGGATCTTTTTTTTTAGCCACATTAGTGACTCTTAAGAAGACTCTTTGAAATATTATTGATAAACTTGGTTCATTATTATCTACACCATGTTTAAGGATAAATTTTGTACTATTTGTTTATTATACCTTCAGTGTGAGCTAATTAACATGCAGCCATTATCATTACCAAGACATTTAAAAACTTTTTGTTAATTTCAGATATGAAGACAAACCTCTACAATTTTCTCAGTGATATTTAAAGTCATGTAATATTCAATTTGGGACACAAGGAACTTTATTAAGCACCCACAGTAATATTTAACATTCTCTTCTGAGGTTTTATGGGGTTAATAAAGACAAAAAATTATATGTCATTGTTTTTCCTGCAATAGTAAAAGTAGCTAAAATATTAATTGAAAATCAAGCAACAACCTAAAGATTCATCATTTGACAGAAAACACTGGTGTAAAACCTCTGAAGGAATATTGCCAAAGATTTGAAGAAGTATTAAAAGAAATCACACATTTTAGAAAGTTTGCTATGGTACATTGTCAAAAATTATGAAATCTTCAAAGATTTTTGTCTTAATAATGAAATAAATGAAGAAATATTTCTTGTGAGTCACCGAAGAAGGATATTCTAAAGAGAATGTATTTTCCGGGTTAACTAACTTTTTAACAAATGTAATGCTTTATGGGGAAATTATGCAAGTGTGACCATTGACAGAGTGGCTTCTGGGACTGTGGTAAAGAAATAATTCCAGCGGAAGATCACAAAGATGGTGGTCCCGAAATACATATGTCAAGTTCACAGGGTTACCGACAGGAACACTCGAGACAAGAAGGCATGCTCAAAGGAGCAAAGAGTTGCAGCAGTTCTCTAGTGTCATTTCCTCAATAAACACATATCAAAAATGCACGATAGAATGCTTTGATTGAGTTTGGTGTGATGGTGAACATCTTTGCACCACACTGTTGTGGCTGCACAAAAATGATCCACTAATTTTTTGATCCCAAAACACCTGCCCAGATCTTTGCTGTGTTCCTACCTAGCCGATCTTTTTGACGAAATGAATAATCTGTCCCCCAAGCAAAATTAATATTTGGAAAACATGGAGCTAGAACTAGTTTCTCTTTCAAAGAAACTAGTGATATGGAGAGTGCATGTTGAAAGCAGGTAATCCGGTGGTTACTTCCGGGTGGTAGGATTGGTTTCTCTTCTGTTTTCTGCAGTTTTTCACCCTCCCGGCCCACCTCCCCATGTGTTGCCTTATAGTACCACACAATCAAGTTCGTTTTTAAAACGTGTTTGGCATATAGTTGGTACTCTGCTGTAACTAGATCTTTCAAATGTAAAAAGAAAAAGAAAAAGGCAAACCAAAGCTTTCCTCTGAGAGATGGAATAAAAGAAAACTGCAGCAAGAAATGTCCAGGAGAGAAGGCAGCGTTTTTCCTTGAGTTGGTGGTAAGGGCGCTGGGCGCTTTAAGATGTTGTTGTTTTCCCCTGGTCATCCTGGACTCCTGATTTATGAGAGAACAAATTTAAAATAATTCCTCAGCCACGGGCTCAGTGGCTTGGCTCTCTCCTGGCTCTTTCTGAAAGCTTTAGTTGAGTAACCTGTGAGGAGCTAGAGCCATATGGAGTAAATTTCCTCACAGAAACACCTCAATGTCAGGGTCACCTAGGCAGTTGCCATCAGATAGCGATTGGACATTGCTGGCCCTAAAATGTTGAACTGTTTGGAAATGTTTGGCTAACACAGTGTACTGCCAGCTTCTTCCATCAGAGCAAGCGTGGGAGAAGACAGCCTGAACCCGCAATCACGCGTGTGTGGTAAGGTGCAGTTGGCCGTGACAACTTGGTGATGCCTGGGATCTTAGAAAATTGTTAGGCTCATTCATTGCTTCAAGAAAAGGACAAGTTCCTGTTTTTCAAATTAAACAAGATGTTCATTAGGATTAACTTAAAAAAAACCAAAAAAACAACTTGCATGGGATGCTGAAATAGCTCAACAGGTGAGCTATTTCTTGTCTTGCACCTGCGAGGTCCAGGGGTTGGGTACTGGTCCCAGCCTATGCAAACCCTTATGCTGAATTGGGGTACGCCTCCCATGTGGAAGGCCCCCAGTTTGGTTCCTGTCCCACGTGGCCCTGCATCCACTTGTGTGTAATGAAACTATGTCGGAACTGATGATGTGCAGCTATGGAGACTGCTCTGGCCCTCCTCCTTCTCTCTCTCTCTCTCTCTCTCTCTCTCTCTCTCTCTTTCTCTCTCTGTGCATGTGTCTCTGTCTCTCTGTCTCTCTCTCAAACAATATAAATTAAAAAATTGCAATTTTTTTTATTAGCATGGACAATTTTATCAGAGGTGACTTGGAAAATAAAATGTAAAGCAAGCCTCGATGCGTGGTCATCCACAGTAACCAGACGCCCCTATGGTAGCACTATGATGTGATTACTTCATTCCAAAATGTACAGCATGTTCCTACTCTGGGATTTCTTTCTCTCCTTTATTTATTTATTTAAAGATTTATTTTTACTGTTTTTTGACAGAGAGACAGATAGAGACAGAGAGAATGGTGGGTTAGACAAAACACTCACCAGCCGCTCCCGACAGGAGGGCCCAGAGCAGTCTCCATAGTTGACATTAATTTTCCATATAGTTTCACTCCACAGGTGGGCACGGGGCTATGCAGGGCAGGAACTGGGCCAGGGGCCTCCCACATAGGCCCTGGCAAGAACTGAACTGGGGGCACACCCCAGTTCAGCATGTAGGTCCACATGGGCCAGGCCCGGGATTTGATCCTTGGGCTCCAGGGCTATAAAGTAAGCGTTTAACCCACTGAACCATCCCAGCTTCCCCTTCTCTCCTTTATTTAGGTGCCATGAAGATCTTGATTCCTCAGTTCTGATTGCATAGATAAAACTTCTGAGCCAGCATCAGACAGTACCCTTTGAGGTATTTCCCACTGGAGTCTCATTGGGGTTCTTTCTTTCAATTCCAGTGGGCAGCAGCCTTGGGAAACTGGGGTTGTCAATGCGGGTGCTTTGGAAAGGGCATGCCAGTGGTGAGTGAAATCATGATTTCTGAGTTAGAACACTGGTCTTGAATCTCAGCCCTGCCCCTTTCTAGTGATTGGTCTTAGGCAAATCAGCAGCACCGAGCCTCACTTTCATCATATGAAGAATGAGGGTAGTGCTCAAAATAAGAGCAATACTCGCTGTTGGGATAATTAAATGGCGTAATGGAGATATGTTTCTAGCCAGGAAATTGCCAGTAATTTGGAGGAGAAGCTTGTGCCCTGGACTTGGAGCACCTTCTGAAGCATGTGTGTGCCCTCCTTACGACTACCCTAAGGGAGGTCGGCGTCCTGGGAGGCCTATGGCTGAAGGAAGCCAAGGTTTCAGCTTACTGGAGCGATGACACGGCTTGTTGTGTCTGTGGAAGGGGAAGCCAGGCCCCCTTGAACTCTGTGGAAGCATGTTACAGCCTCCTTCTCAGAGTAGGGTGACCAGACGTCCCGCTTTTGGCGGGACAGTCCCAATTTTTAACAATTTGTCTCGCGTCCCGCGGCATTTTAAAAAAGTCCCAATTTTTGGAAAGAATGCACAACAAGCTAGGGAACGGCGGGAGATAGACCACATTTTTAATCAAGAACCCCCTCCTCCCCGGTCAATGGTGTCCCGCTTTACCAATGTTAAAATCTGGCCACCTTATCACTCAGAGCCCAGGTGATTGGCATGGTATGAGGCAATGCCCTGTCTATCCCCTCACCCTTTACTCCACATCCAGACATTTCTCTTGCCCACAAGACTCTAGCCTTTATTCCCCAGCCATGCCTCACTGAGTTGTCTGTCCAACTAGGAATGACCTCTTTGGGGATAAACTATTTTGTGTTCTGTTAATTTAGCTTCTTAAAATATTTTAGGAGACACTGGGATAGCTTAACAGTTTAGGCGCTTGCCTTGCAACTGTGAGGTCCAGGGATTGAATCCCAGCCCTGGCATGTGCAGACCCACATGCTGAACTGCGGGGCAACTGGTAACCACCAGACTTGGAATCACTTGGTGGCAAAGATGCGGGAGGCCCCGAATTCAGTTCCTGCCCTGTGCAGCCCCACATCCACCTGTGTGGAAGGAAACCATGTCACAAGTAATGATGTACAACTATGGAGACTGCTCTGGGTTCTCCCCCTTCTCTCTGTCAAAAACAAAAAAATAAATCTAAAAAAAAAAAAAAAATCAATTAAAATGTTTAGTTGCAAAGAACAGAAACCCCTTCCCAGGAGCCCAAGTCACACAGGGCTGAAAGGACAGAGGGGCCTCGTAGGGAGTTCTTCTCCTCGTGGCTTTGCATGACTATCTTCCTGGGCTCTCTTGCATTCTACCTCCTTGCAGACCCATTTCTTGTCTTCTTTTCATATCTGTCACCACCTGGGGGAATGCCTGGTGACCCTTCTGCCCAGCTCCCTCCTCTTCTCTGTCTCTTTGGCTCTTGTCTATGTGGTCCAGTGGGCTAAGGCACCCGTGACTTGGAATGGGGACAGGGTTGTCACTACTTCCAGGAACATGGACGATATGGGTTCTTTAGAAGCAAGTATAAGGGTCATCACACACCGTAAATGGTGTTCGCTATTCGTGCAGGAGAGAAACTAGAGGGAACAGACCAAACAAGCATTTCCAAGGAACCACTTTCCTCCAAGACTCCTCTCACCACTTTGGTGCACCGTCTCTGACTCTCTCAGGTAGGTAATACCTGTTCCCACCTTGAACCCCTTTATTGCTCTAGCCTTGATCACACTGTATTTTAATTCTCTACTTACGTGCTATACGTTCCTTTATAGATGGTGAACTTCCACTAGGCAGAAAATATTGCACTTATTCTACTTGCCACTCATATTCCAGGGTCTAGTAGTGTGTGATAGGCTCTGAATAAATGCCTGTGGAATGTTAGAAGAGTAGGACATGGAGAAGGAAATGGGAAGAAGTACAGCTGTATGAGATTTCTAAATAGACAAGGAACTTCCACACACACAAAAACAAGAACGCTCATCTTGAGATTATAGTTGGTGTTGTTTGAAGAACTAAATAATTTGTCTCTGATTAAAAGGAAAAACAGTTCCTTTGTTGCCTGGTTTTGACTCTTTCAGAAGGCTTTGAGCATGATGCACCCTGAGAGAACGTGAGGGCTTTGAGCCCTATGTACTGCCTTCCAAAAGGAATGACCTTGAACTTGAAGGGTGCTATGAGGACTCCAAGGCTTCCTGGGAATGTTGGTAGGGTGGAGCATCTGACTAGAGTGGACTATCCTTTTCATTTGTGGTTCAGTGCCGCAGACACTTGGCAAGCTGCAAAGCAAAGGAAACAAAGCACGTTCCCAGAGTGAGAGAAAACGCTTGAGAACTTAGTGGAATTTCGATCCCTATAGGTTCTACAGAGACTGGCTTTTAAGATTTGACATTATTTTCCCAAATGTTCACAGTGGCCTGGCAGGGAGTCATACATCCAAGAAGGATATAATAATGAGAGAAATGGTCATGTAAAATGCTAGTGATGCTTAGGAGAGGGTCCGTATACACTGGTATGGACAGTGTAGTATTAAGGAGAGAACCCCAGAAACCAAGATACCTGCACCCCATTTGGACTCTTACCAGTCTTCAGCCAGGGCATTTTGTGTCAGTCACCAAAGTAAACAATGTTACACTGTAATAATAAGGGTAAAACGAGGGGGAGAAAATTGCCTAAAAGACATGTGTTATCCCTTCCTGTTAGGCTATAAAATCTTACACTCTATATTTGTACAACGGACCATAGAAAAAATTGTTAGTGATTGCCATTTATTTTTTATTTTTATTGAATTTATTGGGGTGACATTGGTTAGTAAAAGTACATAGGTTCCAAATGCACAATTGTATATAATACATCGTCTATGTGTTGCATTGTGTGCTCACCACCCAGAGTCAGTTTACTTTCCATCACCATATATTTGATCCCCTCACCCCCTTCCCCACCCCCTCCCCACCTTACCCTCAGGTAACCACTAAACTATTGACTGTGTCCATGAGTTTTGGTTTCTTTATCGCTTCCAGTTTTATATCCCACCTGTGAATGAAGTCATATGGTTCTTGATTTTTTTTCTGTCTGGCTTATTTTGCTTAGCCATTTATTTTTGAAACCCATTTATTGGTCTCAGTGCCATACTCATCTTCCTATTTCTCTCAGGGCTTTTCCCCACCCATTCCTACAATGTGTCTTGTTACCTCATATTCTAATCTGGTGAGCTAACATTTCCCCCCCATTTTGTTCTTTATAACTGAAGTTCAACAAGCCAACCACTGCACATTCAAAGATTCATTCTCCTAGACATACTGCTGCTTTTTCTGAACCATGCTGTAACAGGCTGTTCTTTAAATAAGCCAAACCTGCCAAGCAGCAGTCCGCTTACTAATTAGCCAATTCATTTTCACTTTTAAAGACACTATGGATTTACCACTTTGTCCTGCTTCTCTACATCTTATTAACTTATTGAAGGCATGTGTTTTTGATTCGATAGTAGCCTCTGAACATTGTACACATTAGCATTTTCTCAGGAGGCTTTGTAGATGAGGGGATTAGTGTGAAAACAAAATGAGAAAGGATCAAGAAGTACAAACTAGCAGTTATAAAACAACATAGGGAATATAATGGATAATATTGTAATAAATATGTACAGTCAGAGGGGTGCTAGTCTTATCAGGGGGATGACTTCATGCATTACATAAATATCTAACCACTATACTGTACATATGAAATTAATATAATATTGAAAGTCAACTGTAATTTTAAAAGCTTTTTAAAAATAAATTTTAAACATAAGCTTTGTAGGTGCACAGATGAATTTTGTGTGTGTGTGTGAAGACATAATTGCCTTTAATAATCCAGATGTAGGGAAAGCCCAGATGGCTCCGTGGGTTAAGTGCTTGCCTCACAGACCCCCACACCCCCACTCCCAGAATCAAATCTTGGCACCGCCCCTGTTCGGCTCCTGGCTCAAGGGGGCGCACCTCCCATGTGGGAGGCCCCCGGCCCAGTTCCCACCCTGCACAGCCCCCGCCCACTTGTGGAATGAAACTATGTCAAAAACTGATGACACACAACTATGGAGATTGCTCTGCCCATCCCCACCCCCCACCTTCTCTCTGTCTGTGTCAAAAGCAATAAAATAATTTTTAAAATAATCTCGATGTAGTTTTTTTCTTTCCCATTTCTTCACATAGAGTGTGAGTGAAAAGCTGTCTGAGGAAGAATTGAGTTGGGCAGGAATCAGAAAGAGCTGATAAATCCTGAAGGCTTCCCAGGCCTCTGTAATGTGTTTGCTGAACTCCCTCCCAGAGGCTAGATGTTTTATTCACTCACTCTTCAAAATCCTGAAGCCCTGGAGAGGCTGTTTTTTGTTTGTTTGTTTGTTTGTTTTAGGTAACCATACCCCCAAATTAGACAATTATTAGTCAGTTCTGCATTTCCCGTCAAGGTGCATAGTAAATGTTTTACAGCTGATGTTTTCACTGGGTTGAACCACAGTCTTGAAATGGCATGCTGTTCACAGAGCATTTTTTTTTTAAAGACTTATTTTTATTGTTTTTGACAGAGAGAGAGAGAGATACAGATACAGAGATAGAGAAGGGGGAGAGCCCAGAACAGTCTCCATAGTTGTACATCATTGGTTTTTCCACATAGTTTCATTCCACGGGTGGATGCGGGGCTGCACAGGGCAGAAACTGGGCCGGGGTCTCACCCCAGTGAGAACTGAACTGGGACGCACCCCAGTTCAGCATATGGGTCCACACGGGCTGGGGCCGGGTTTCGATCCACAGTCTCTGGGGTTGCAAAGTGAGCGCTTAACCCACTGAGCCATCCCGGCTTCGCCAGAACATTTTTTTTTAGCTATTTATTTGTTAGAGTTGTCATTAAATCCACTCACTCAGGCATATTTTGTGGAGACATTTCAGCTGCAAAGATTGTAGGGTGCTAGTCTCCTTGAAGTTCCAGTGGGAGACATTGATTGGGCTTAAATGACATTTTCTCAATATTGATTTGATGAAAACACCTGGCCCATGTCTACAAGGTGTAGAAATAGGTTATAATTGGTTTCTGAAGTCTGAAGTACAGCGTAAGTCTGGCAAAATATTGCATGTATTTAGGTTATTAGCTCTCCTTGTCTATAAATTAATTTTTTTACATTTTTTAAATTGTTTTTGACAGAGAGAGAGAGAGAGATACAGAGACAGAGACAGAGAGAAAACTGAACTGGGGGAGCTCCCCAGTTCAGCATATGGGTCCGCACGGGCCGGGGCGGGAATTTGATCCTTGGTCCCCGGCGCTGCAAAGTGAGCGCTTAACCCACTGACCCATCCCAACTTCCCTATAAACTAATTTTTATTATTAGCATTGCCGGCAATGGAATTTTCATCTTAACCCATATAGAATTTCACACTTTGAATAATGAAGCAGGGTTCTTTGTTCTGTTCTCTCTTATTCCATTGTTGCTACATGTGATGATCCATGTTTTCACAAATTTTCTGTTTATATGTACAAACATGGTAGACACACATAACTCATAACAACTTCCAGAGATCTTGGAAGGGGATACTTCTTAAATCATACGGGGTTCAGAAGAAAATCAAACAATTTTTGTCTTCCAAAAAATACCTTCAGTCACACATCTGACGTGTGCTGAATTAGGCCCTGGGCCAAGCATTTGTGTGTATTATTTCATTCAATTCCATAGCCTTATGAAGAGAGTGGAGGACCATGCTGTCCTCCCCGGTACGGACAGGAGCAGCAAAGCACAGAGAGGTTAAATAGCTTGCAAACGAAACTGGCACTGTAGTTCAGGTCTGAGCTGCAAGTTCAAATTAACAGCCAGTCTTCTAATCATCGCACTACCTGCACAAAGGTAGCATGCCTAGTGGGCAGGGCTGAAGAGTCATGAGAAAAGACACCAGGTGATGAGAGGAAATCAGATATCTTTACAAAGACAACAGGCCAATAAACTGTGGTACTTCCGGTCAATGAAATACTGTTCAGCACTACAAAGAAATGTGCTATATGAAGTGATAAAAAGACATGAAGAAACCTTAAATGCATGTTATTAAGTGAAAGAAACCAATCTGAAAAGCTTACATGCCTTGTGATTCCTACTACAAGGCATTCTGAAAAAGGTGAAACTATGGAGACCGGAGAAAAATCAATGTTTACCATGAGTTGAGGGGAAGGAAAGGATGAATCCATGGAGCACAGAGAATGTTTAGGGCAGTGAAACTACTCTGTATGGTACTGTAATGGTGAATACATGTCATTATATTGGTCAGAATACAGAGAATGTACATCAAGAATGACCCTAATATAAACTATGGACATTGGTTGATAAGGACATGCCAATGTAGGTTTGTCGACTTTTAACAAATGTCCCACTCTGGTGCCACATGCTGATGTTAAGGAATGTTACCCATATATTGGGGGGGGGGGCAGTATATGGTAAGTCTTGTACTTTCTAATTTACTTTACTGTGAACTTTGCTCTAGAAATTAAACGAGTTTAGTACAGTGCCTGGTACTTAGCAAGGGCTATATAAAAGTTTCTTCAATATAACACATTTCTGTATGTAATAGAAAAAAAGGCAACAGAGTGAGAGAAAAAAAAAGATGCCAGGATGAGATGAACAGGGGAGGTGACAATGTAGGCTCGACTGAGAGGAGGCTGCATGCAACCAAGAGCAGCAATGTGAGCTGACGTCATGCTTGGTGCCCCTGCCCACTGATCCCTTATCTCCTGGGCCTTTGGTCACTTTGATTATGGAGAACCCAGGGACCACAGCTGCCTCTGTAACTTTACACTCAGACTTTTCAATTCTTTCACCAAGTCTGCCAGTGGCTTCAGCCTGAGCCTGCCCCAGAGCTGGGGGAGGGTCTGTATGGCCTCTAGCATCCCATCACCTCAAGAATGAGCCCACCCTGACCAGGCTCACGGGACATTGGCTCCTTCTGTCACTGCCAGGCACACACACCACATGGCCAGGGGTCTGGTTTTCCCTGTGGCTGCGTAGGACCAGGGGGCATAATGTGGCAAGGAAGTTTAGTCCCTGTATCCTTTTCCATGGACTGCCATAATGAATACCACAAACTGGGTGGCTCAACAGAAATCTCTCTCACTGTTCAGGATGCTGGAAGTCCAAAAGTGGTATCAGCTGAGCCATGCTCCCTCTGAAGGTTTAGGGTTGAATCCTCCTTTGGGTCTTCCTATCTTCTTTCTCATGGTTGTCATCAATCCTGAGTGTGCCTTGGTTTGTAGATGCATTACTCCTCCCCACCCCATCTTCACCTTTGTTGTCACAGGGTATTCTCCCTGTGTGTCTGTGTTTATTTCCTCTTCTTATAAGGACACCAGTTCGATTGGACTAGGGCCCACCTTAATTGCGTATGATCTCATCTTCATTTGATTAGATCTGCAAAAATCCTATTTCCAAATGCAGTCACATTCACAGGTACCAAGGGGCTAGGACTTCAGCATACCTTTTGGGGGAGGGAGGTAACACAATTCAATCCATAGCATTCCCATGGGGGTGACCCTTAACCAAAGTTCCTTTTAATACCTCTTTCTGGTTTTATAGTAGCCTGAGGAATAATGAGGAGATAAGTATAATATAAACCAACTTCAATTATTTTACTGAGAATCCATTTCCAAATTATCCTATCTCTTTGTTGGCTGGAAAATATTAATTAGCTATTTGTTCTTTAGCAGAAAGTGTAATCATTATACAGTATTGAAAGTGAGTTGTTATTTTTTTTTAAAAGAAGCTTTACGTTTTACTTTCGAAGTTCTCTTTTTTATTCTATAAGCAATACATGTTCATTACAGAAAAATGAGAAAATATAGGTAGCCATAAGTAAAGCAATAAACATTGCCTTAAATTTTATGACCCAGAAATGATCAATGCATTGGGATTCATCCCTCACTATATTTTTAAATGCATGCATACTTTTTATGAATTCTTTTAACATGTTTTACATGAATACACCACAAGCATACACATTTTCTAAGAAACTCTTGTTGAATATAATTTTCCCCATTAATTAAAAAAAAAAAAGACCCATTAATCCCCTTTTATGTTTCATTAACTCAGCGAGGTTTTTTGCGTTCGTTAACATATTCTCTTCTCACAAAATCGAGAGCCCTGGTTCACAGATGAGGAAACTGAAGCCAGCAAATAGTCCATGGTTAATCAGGAATCTCACAGGCCAAAAAACAACCAAGCAGTCTTCCAACCCAAGCCTCTTTGTACCCAAAGGCCATGCTCTTTCAACAGGATGATAAAGACAAGTCAGAGGAGTGAGGGACACCTGGAGGGTTCTCACTTCCTGAGGACTTACCCCTCCCTCCCTCCCTTAATACAGCAACAGGAATTGAGTTCTGGCTCTCCATACCTGGATGAGGAGTCTGGTGTTTTCTTCTAGTTCCTTTACAGCTTTGCAAATACATGCGTGCTCTTGGCATCCGTGTACATCTGGCATCTGCTTTGGAAATATTCCTGCAACTAAAGGTAGAAAAGACATCTGTTGTGAAAGGTAAGCCACAGGTTTGCTGGCTGCAGCAGTCAACGAAATGCAGTAGCCTCTCAGTTAACCAGCAGCCATGGGGATTGAGAGATGCTGGATAAGTGCAGTTTCTGGTTGCTTGAGAGTTACTATTAAAAATAGGCCTAATACTGTATACCCCATACTATAAACTCTGTATTGCCTTGACATTAATATCGAAAGACAGTAAGTAAAAGCAAATTAAGACCGATAAAGATAAACAGTGTGACAGTTTTATTATAAAAACAGCTTTGTGAATGCAATGTGCAATTTTAGTTAAATGACAGTCAATAAACTAAACTAACATAAATTTTCAATTTTAAGTAACTTAGAAAAAACTCACATCATACACACTTAAAACTGTTACCAGAAGAATAGAGGATTTACTGGGTAAACATTGCATCAGGATCATCAGAATGTGATGATGTAGCTGGGACAAGATGAGGAGAAGTGGATGTGAATGGTTTGGGATCTACATCAGTCGATGAGGCTGTACCGGCAAACTTGCAGCTTTCTTGAAAAATGAACCAATATCAGCTTGCTTTGAGGCTCTCCGCCTCTCACACACACAGTCAGGTTTTGCATGATGTGCAGCTGCGCGCCAAGTTTAAACAATTCTGCTAGAAATTGATTTTATTATAATTAGTACTTAAAGTAGAACTTCTTCCATGTGTTTGCTGGTTGCTTGAGAGTGCCAGGTGCTTGAGTTCCGGTTAACAGAGAGTCTACTGTAAATACAAATAGAGAAGCATGTCTTTGTCACTTGTTTGCGACCCTCTGGAGCCAAAGCTGCCTTTCTGCATTGATGAGCGTCACAAACAGTGCTCCCAAATGGCTGCACCCAGCAGTGGCCCTGCTGGCTCAGAAGAGGTTAAGGGAGGACCAGGTCCACAGCCAGCTCTGACCTAGGCAGGTCCCCTTGTGAAGAGCTCGCTATGAACACTTCTTTCCTCTGCCATTTCACTTTCCAGATTTTCTTTCTCTCTCTGAAAAGCCCCCAACGTTAATGTGCTCTCCCAGATTTCTATACCTTTCTTCTCTTTTTCTTTTTTCTCTTTTCTTTTACCCCCCCCTAAAAACGTAGGGTTTTGAAGCAAAGCAACATTTATTCTAATCTGAGAGTGTTTCATGCCAGACTTGTCTGTGGAAATAATTCTGTGTACAGAGCTAAAGAAAGGAAAAGGAAAAGCGCTAACGTTCATTAATCACTGCAGGGAGCTGGAGACTTTCACATGCATCATCTCATCTAATCTTCACAATACCCCCAGGTGGTAGGGATTCTTGGTCCCAGTTTACAGAGGAAACAGATGCAAACAGATTAGCTGTCCAAGGGCAGCTGAGTGGCAGTGCAGTGTTTTTACTCTAACGTCTTATGATTCTGAACGCTGTTGCTGTATTATTTCTGGTGGAACGCACTCAGAGGACAGGCACTACAATTTAAGAAGCACATTTCTGTTATCCATTTACAGCCTTAACATGGCAGGAAACAGAAAAGACAGACAAGAAGAAGACCAAGGGTTTCAGGCTCAGTAGAGTAACTCAACCACCCGATTTAATGGTTTCTGGAGTGTTTTGGACAGTGGCCACAAAGGGGCGCCCAAGAGCAGCAAGCTTGCTTTCTCCTAGAGCAGGGGTACCCAACCCTTGGCCACGAATTGCTCTGGGTCTGTGGCCTGTTAGGATCCAGGTGGCACAACAGGAGGTGAGCTTCAAGCATACAAGGGAAGTTTCATCTGTATTTACAGTTGCTCCTCATCTCTTGAATTACTGCTGAGCTCCGCCTCCTGTCAAATCAGAGGGGACACTAGATTCTTATTGGAGCATGAACCCTATTGTGAGCTGTGCATGCAAGGGAACTAGGTCATGTGCTCCTTATGAGACTCTAATGCCTGGTGATCTGAGGTGGAGCTGAGGCGGTGATGTTAGCACTGGAGAGCGGCTGCAAATACACATTAACATTAGCAGAGAGGTTTGACTGCACAGAGACCATAATAAATCAATTGCTTGCAGACTCGCATCAAAACCCAAGCTCAAGGCTCCCACTGATTCTGCATTATGGTGAGTTGTATAATTATTTCATGATATATTACATGGTAATGATAATAGAAATAAAGTGCACAATAAATGTAATGCACTTGAATCATCTCGAAACCACCTCCTACTCCCACCATCCCAATCAGTGAAAAAATTGTCTTCCTTGGTTCCAAAATGTTTGGGGACTGCCACTATAGAGGAAGAAGATGGTCTTTTGTTCCTTAGACAAACTACTCTTGTCCCCACCTTGGGTTCTCCTGTCAGCCTCTCTACCTAGAACTCTGTTCTCTCAGGTCCAGGTGTTGACTCCTTTGCCTCATTTAGACCTCACATTAAATGTCACCTCCTTCCATTCTTCTTCCCTGACCGCTCATTCTAGAGGAGGTCAACGCAGACTTCCCACCACACCCTTATTTTCTTTTCTTTAGAGCACTGAGTATCTTCTTACATTTTCCTGCTTATTGCTTATATCCTCTTCATTAGAATTGAAGATCAATGAGAGCAACAATTGTGTCCATCTTTCCACCTCTCTCATTAGCTCCTGGAATGGTGTCCTGCCATCATTGGAAATCCACAAATATTTACAGAGGGTTGAAGAAAGATATTATACACTTTTGTACCTTAGTGCAAACAAAGCGTTCATGATTTCATTTTTAAAGAGGAAATGGCAGTCACTATAAACAAACAAGCAAACAAATGCAAAATAAAAGAAAAAAACACCTGAAAAAAAAGAGTTAACTTAGAAATTCTGGTTTGTGTTTTAAAATTTCCAAAAGAGACATAATTAAAGTGTTCCATTCTCCTCCTGGTCTGCTGACAGCAAAATTAGCACAAAGGAGAACAGTATATAATAGAAAGTGAAGGTAAGCATTAAAATGTTGTTTGTCTCATGCAAATTGTACCATTCAGTTCTAATACAACGATGAAAAATAACCATTTTCCAGGAGTCTTAGAATTGATAAGTATCCATTTAAATGCTTCAGAAAAAGCCTTAAACTAAGCATAGAGATGTGTTTATGTAATAGTTATTTACTGAATACTTCAGAAATGCTGTCTTGTACCCTAGGCACCAGGTGACAATGATAAACAAGACATAGTCCCTCCTCCCCATGAAAAGGGTGACAGAGCTGAGCAAAGGTTAACACAGCGCAGTGTGGTCAATGGCATAAATATGGCTGCTATGGAAGCATGGGGTGGGGGTAGGGGTGGTACTGGCAGCTTCATGAGGATTTTTGCTATGAAATAATAGAGTGGGGGAAAATATAGTGGTCTTTAAAGATTGGCCTATAAAGCAATAAAAATTGATGAGAAAATAAGAAGCATGCAGAACTCAAATTTAACAACAGCAGATATAACATGTCTGTCCATGAACAAGCCTTTACTGAGGGTCTCTTCTGTGTCAGAAACTCCCCCAGGTGCTGTGACTTCAGAAGTTCAGAGTCGCCCTTCATGCCAGGACCAGGGAGCCATCCACAAGAAGCAGAAGATGGACTTTCTGACCTCAATAATCCACAGAAGAGCTCCAGCACTGAAACTATCAGATGCTTTATCTGACCCCACTTGCACACCAACATTCTGACTAAACCCTCAAAAGAGGTTGAACTGAGAAGAGAGAGTTTGCTTCTGGGAACTTACTCCAAAGCCTTTGAAAAAACTTGTGCTCTCACTGGTTCCTGTGGGCAACTGACATCCTCCCGTTTCAAAGGCTATTCATCGCTCTCTGTTTTGCATGCAACTCTTGGGCAGGGCCCAAGTCCTACAGAGACTGGTGGGATCATTTGATTTACAACAGTGGAGAAATAAGCTTTCAGTTAGCTTTTTGACTCAGAACTATTTTCTGACTCCAAAATAAATTGTGACAGGAAGTGCAGTCCATGCCAAATGCCTTGTGTCGTGTTCGGTGAAAGCGTCAAATTTAAAGAGAATGGTAATAGCAGATGTCTTAGATGCTCCCTAAGACATCTGCTGTTTCCTTGCACTGGAAGCCATGATATTGAATTCTCCAAAATGTTGACCCTCTGCCCCTTTCTTTGCTCAAATATGGTTTATTCCTCGATTTCTCTTTCCTGTCATTATGGTTTTGTTTCAAGAGATTTCAGGAAGATTGATGCATTAGGAATTAGGTGTTGGCACGGCTTTTCTGAGTGAATTTGAGACCATGAAAAAGTGACCAATGCCACACTTTCTCACAATGCCTTGTGGGAGACAGGGGTAAGAGTAAGGCCACCTGCATCCCTAGTAAGGATGAGGGGCCCAAAATGCAGCTTGAATGGCCCCAGGTGGCACAAACCCTCACACAAGCACTCACCAGAGAGGACATTCCCTCTCTGCCTTGGTCGTCCTTGGAGAACTTTTGATCGTAGTTCACCCAATAACCAAGAGACAGAGCCTTAAGTTCCAGGGTTAATAGTCCCAGAGCCGAAAACCCATCTGGGGGCCTCCCACATGGGAGGCATGCCTCCTGGAGCCAGGGGTGAACCAGGGGGCAAGAACTGAACTGGGGGCCTCCCACATGGAAATCACAGCCCAGTTCAGCATATGGGTCCAGGATTCGATCCTTGTTCCCTGGGGCTGCAAAGCACGTGTTTAACCCACTGAGCCATCCCAGCTTCCCCTGAGAGTTTAAATATAGTGCTGCTTTGCCTTATGAAAGAGAGATTGGAGATCTTTGGACCATGTCACCAAAACTCTTAAATCAACATATGGAAAGCAACTCCCACAAATGTTGTCAGATATGTGAGTCAGCATTTTGATATAAAGGTGCATTTGAGAATTCACTTATGTCTAAAGGGTCCCAGATTATTATTTTTTAGTCAGAGTGAATTATTACACTTATTTAAATAGAGAAGTGAAAACAACTGTAGTAGAAATAAATAGTAAAGGACCACCCTTTCCCCTTCTACCTACATTTCACCTCCACTAACAGCATCACTACCACCATGTCCAAGGATAGCAAACATGATCATGAATGTAACATCAGGAAGTCGGTTTACAGGCAAGATCTCATTGAATCATTACAGGAAAACCTGTGAAGAACATTCAGTTATCATTTCCATTTTTTTTTTAAATTGTGTGGCTTTCAGTCTTTATTTATTTATTAATCTTTTGACAGAGAGAGAGATACAGAGACAGAGACAGAGAGAGAACTGAACTGGGGGAGCTCCCAGTTCAGCATATGGTTCCGCACGGCCCGGGGCCGGGATTCGATCCCTGGTACCCGGCGCTGCAAAGTGAGCGCTCAACCCACTGAGCCATCCCAGCTTCCCCTCATTTCCATTTTACAGATAAAAAAAGTTAAGATTTCAAAGGTTAGATAGCTGACCAAAGGTCACACAAAAAGACAGAAAGTAAGTCATAGAGCCCAGGCCTAACAGTCTCTGTGACACTATCCTGTTTCTACCTTCATGAAAAATAGCTATGAGAAGTAGAACCTCCACTGTCTCTCCAACCGGTATTTCTCAGGCCTTGGTTTGACCTCGGGTGGGAATAATGCATTTCCAGTTTTCTCCGTTCCACTAATGGACTCCTATGTGTACCAAACATTTCTTAAAACTGAAACACATACCCAAGACAAATGCTGCTAAAGAAATACTGGCCAAGATAGAATCTTTAATTCTGCCCTCAAAAAAAATTCCTCCAAAAGAATGATAAATTACACTGCTTAGTGTAATTCTAAATCTCCTCCCCTTCAGTTATTTGCTTATGTGATCCATTCTTCTCTATTCTGGTCCTCTCTGTAGAGCTTCATGAGATTTACGTGAAACCCAGCAATTTTGTGCCTTTCTTTTTACTTATTCCTTGGGAACATCTGGCAGCCACTTATTCCTTACCTGTGAGCTAAGTTGCAGCCTCAGGAGCCAGGAGTCGGTCTTTACTTGGGTGTAGACATCTTTCTTCGAATTTGTGCATGAACTTAGTCTGTTTCCTGCTGGCCTCTGGTGTTTTCCTGCCAATGTTATCTGCATTGCAGTTTACCAGAGGCTTCTCTTGAGCCTTATTTATTTCAATTTAATTGTGAATGTTCTTGTCCCTTCTATCCTTCCCAGTGGACTGTGATTCTGTGACAGGAACTAGTCCTTAGCTTTATGGTTCTGATACCTGACATGGGCCCAGCATGGCGGGAGTGGGTACTCCATAAAACTTAGGGAAGAAGAAAGATGGGGAGTTACTATTATTAGGGCTGTTTTCATATGGTATGATTTCCGGTGAAGGGACCTGGAGCAGAGAGGATAGAGAGGAAGGGGAAAGATTCTTCCACCTGACTGACCTCTTGGATTTTTTTAAAATGAGTGATTCAACAGGAAGCTAAGAACTCCAACTCTGAAAGCGGACTGTTGGTGTTCAGAACCCCAGCTCTGCTGTTCACTACTTAGACGGCCTCGGGCAGGTTTCATAACCTCTCTGTTTCTGAGTTCTCTCTGAAATGGAGAAAATGAAAGTACCCTTTTGTGTAGGATTTGATGGGAAATAGGTTAATTAGTCTATGTAAAGCACTAGGAGTAGTGCTGGCACATAAAAAGAACCATTTTACTATTGTTTCATGAGAGAGGTTTTAGCAGCCAAAATGTAGGGACTGGTCACTGGAAACCCTTTATTATATGTGTCGAAAACTTAATTTGTGCCAAGCATTGCGCTGGGTGTTGGAAGGAAAGCTTAATCAAGGCAGGAATGACATAAAGTCTTTATTGTTAATTATACATCCGATCATTAATGGTGCAAAGGAAAGAACAAAGTGCTGTTATAGTAAATGAGGTGGGGGAGGGGCGGGAAGGTGGCATTGTTGGGTCATTATCAGACATTCCCAGATGTTTGATCCCAATAGTATAGTACAGAGGTCCTCAAAAGCATCTCTGTGAAGTAGGAGATATGGACCAGAGCAGGTGTGAAGCCGGGCAATGGCTGGGCACAGAGTGAAGCTGCTGGCATACTCTGAGCGCTAGTGAAGGACCTCCTGGGAGATGCCAGGGGACGAGGTCCTGACAATGTCATTTGGATGTTAATGTTAGTGTATCCTCATTTGTACTCAAAGACTGGTGATGTCTGGGGCCATTTGAGTTACTCAAATAAATGCGAGTTCTGCCATTTTTTCCTGTTGACTATGGCTGTTTTTAGAAAAGCTTCAATTCCTTCCCTCTGATAAGTACAGAGAGTTACAGTATAAACTGGTCTTCTGGACTCACCATTAAAAAAAATTTGGAGTATGTAATATCTGATAATCATCTCTATTTTTTCCTCCTTGGATATTATTAAGAATTGATATCTGTGTTCTTTCATTTCTTAGCACTTGTGTTCTGTTTCTGACCTACAATTGTTATGTTATTGTATATTTCTCAAGCAGGATTTGTTTTTCAAGCTTTTTTGGTCTCTAGCATATTAAGACTGCTTTGGTCTTTGTGAATCTTTATATGAACAAGATGTCAAAGTCCTGATTGCATTAAATCATTTAAGGCTGGAAATTCCTTTGTGAGAATAAAGATCTGATTTTCTTTAAAAAAAAAAAAAAAAAAGGACAGCAAGCATAAAAATCAACAATTATTCCTATACAATTTTATATAACTTCTGTATTCTTCTATATATTTGAAATTTACCAAGATATTCTCTCCAAAAATGAGCTCTATTTAAGAGAACTGGGCTAATGAACTTGGCAGATAATGCTACATTACTTATAGAAATCAGCTCTGTCAATTTTATTGACAGGTATATATATATATATATATATATATTAACTGAATATAATATATAATATACTTATGCAACATATTTATAATATAGTACATATTATTTCAGAAAGGAAACCCCTATTTTATTTATTATTCATATTGTAATATATAAAACATTATATATAGTAAATATCTTACTATATGTTTATTATATAATATTTACTCTATATAGCATATATAAATTTACCATACAGTATATATCATATATGTAAGTTATTTACTACTTATAATATTGTAAAAATGACCCCTTCTCTCTTCTCCCTAAGCTTGCCAGATAAAATACAGAATACTGAATTGCATTTTAATTTCAGATAGCAAATTTTTAGTATAAATTTATGTCAAATATTGCACAGGACATACTTAGGTTAAAAAGTATTTATTCTTCATCTAAAATTAAATTTAACTAGGCATCCTCTACCTTTTAAAAAGATTTATTTTATTGTTTTGAGAGAAGGTGAGAAAGAAAGAGAAGGGGGAAGGCCCAGAGCCGCCTCCATGGTTGTATATCATTATTTGTAACATGGTTTCACACAGGTAGAAGTGAGGTTGAGAAAGGCGGGAACCAAGCTGGGGGCCTCCTGCCTGGGAGGTGAGAACCTTAGCCTCTGAGCCATCCCAGCGGTTACCAGTTGCGCTGCAGTTCAGCATACGGGTTTTGCACAGGCTGGGACTGGGAATCAAATCCTGGGCCTCACGATTACGAGGCAAGCACTCAATCGCGGAGGTAGCCCAGCATCCCGTCATCCTCTGTTTTTATTTGCTAGATCTGGCAAACCTACCTGTCAATTTTTTTCAGTATCTTTAAGAATCAGAAAAAGTGAAATGCTGTGGAAAGTCTCCAGCCCTTGCCCCTATTATCAAAGCCCCAACTGTACCATATTCTTAAAAGTTTCTAAGAAAAGAAAACATACGTTTTAGATAAAATTGGGCAACAAAATCAGAGGTCATTCTTTCCTAACATTAGGAGTGTTACACATGCACTTTGCTCATTCTGCTTCCGTATTTAGAAAGGGGGGAATGTGGTACAGGTGGAAGAAAAACAAGACAGCGTTAATTATACTAAGGAGGACCACGTATCACTCAGTTTAGAGAAACGGTCAGTTAGGAGAAATTCAATAGGGACATGTTTTCCTTGCAGTTAGCTTTTCCCCCAGGTGCACTGTGGATGGGCACCCATGAGAATTTGGAAGGTTTAGGGTAATTGTACAAAGGTCATCTTGGAGATGGTATTTAATTCTTTCTTTTTTCTTTCCCTTTGCAATAGTGGTCTCATCTTACTCTGAAAAAAACAAACAAACAAACACACACACAAAACTATCAACAGTACCAGGTTTTTATATTTGTGACTTAGAGTTTAAAACCTCTGCATTTCTAGACTACTGTCTAATGTTGATCAGATAGAGGATAGTGTTTAAGCTTTTCATCAAGTAGAGATAACAGAAAGGACCCTTCACTGGAGCCAAGAGCCCACGGTTCCCAGCTGGGCACTGTTGCTCACAGGCTGTGTGACCTTGGCCACACCCGTCAGCATCTCTGATCCCTAAAGTGAAGTGGGCATGAGATTTCTAAGGCTTTTTCCTGGTCACAGTCCTCTGATTTCATAATGACCCCAATGCATGAGTGGTGGGTGTCTGTGAACTTCTCCCTTCCAAATGCTAGATGCACTGGCTTTTCCCGATCTCGTTCATATCTCTCCCCTTTGCTCTGTATAGTCCACAGCAGGGCAAGTTCTGTGTAAAAGCCCTGAAATAGCAACGACCAAAAAACACACACAGAGTCCGCTCGGCTCCATTGGGCCCAGACCCTGCCAAATACCTGTCATCAAGTCACCAGTAGGACATGGGAAGGAACCAATGCCTACGTGGCTGTGGCTTTGAGTTGTGACTTGTGTCATTAACCTCCCCAGAGAACTCCAGCCAACGAGGAAGTCACTGGCGGCCCCAGGAAGCCGAAATACTAGGGAGAGTGAAAATGCTTGCTGCAACGGCAGTTCGTTAACCGCCTGTGTTCTGGCCAGGCTGAGGGTTGAAATGATGCCCAGCAGTGACTCTCAATCTGCTCCCAGAACCCATTAGTTTCTATGGCAACTCAGAGGGCTCTCTGAAAGAACCAGGTTTGCGTTCATGGCACTGGCAACTTTGGGGTGAAAACTGTGGTACCAAGATGCTGCTAAGAGTATGGACTTGACCTCAATATGGATTCCAGGTGAACTCAGCTTTAGTTTTCTTCTCTGTTACCTAGAGATATTCTTACAACATTACTTCAAAGGATTAAGTTCTCAACAGAATTACCTCCTAGAATAAGTGCTTCTATTGTAGTTCTTCCAGCACATTATGGATATCTTTCATGGAATGCTCTGTATTTTCGTTAGCTACTTATGTGCAGATCTCTGGTGCCTGGTGTGAAGTCCAGCAGGTCATAGGTACTTCATATATGTCAGCAGACTTAGAATGAACTGATAATAGAACTGAAAGTCTGCTGTAAACGACAAGTGCCATGGGGAAACAACAACAACAACAAAAAAGCTGTATTGCTTTCCTCTTTTCACTGAAATTACAGTAGCAGGCAATCCAAATGCAGCAACCTGTGATTTATATTGCAGATGGCTTATCTTCGAAGACATGCATTTAAAAAATCTCTTAATGGAAATTACAAACCTACATTTCAGAGCATTTCACCATCTGCTTTTCAGTGCTGGGAGCAAGCTGAAGGAGTCAAGTCAGTTTTAAGATACACAACAAAACAGATTTAGGGTAATATAAATCTGTATTTCAAAGACTAATTATTCTATGAGAACTTTTACCAAACTGGACTCAGAAGAGGGTACAAACCTCATATAGAGCTAAAGCTTCCTTCATTTCCAGGGCTTTAAGTCCAACTATTGATAAAGCTGGGAATGATAAGCATGGAAGTTCTATTCCTAGGTACCAAGAAACCACTTTCTTCCTAAGCATTTAATTTATTCCACGTTTAGTGAGTGATCTCAAGGGCCAGAATATGGAACAGATCATGGTTTTTGAAAGTCTAGAGTCTGTGGCACTAGGAACCATTTTTCAAGGTCTAGAATTCTGCTCCCTGGTGTTGGGTGGTGTTCAGGACTGATTCCAGAACACACAACTGATAAAATTGCCCAGTCTCAGAAGTGAGATTAGATTTCTTTTATCTTAAGCTTCTCTTCCATAAGCTTCCTTATCTCGACAGCATATTCCAGATTGAAAAATCTCACTCATCAAGAAGATATTATAGTCTGAACATCTAACAATGTTAGCTCTTCTTTATATTCCATCAGCATATGAAATCCTCTAAATGTTTTCCTCTGGAAATAGCACTCTTGGGTCTGAATGTTAGAAGTGACTTCATGTTAAACGTTGATCTGTGAGGAACCAGACCATTGACTAAATGAAAACAACAAGGTCAGACATTGTGCCAGATATTAGTTTTTTTAAAGAGAGGGTTTTTCATATGAGAAAACAGGCTAAATAAGAAGATTTTATACAGCGAGTTAACACAATCTGAATTTTCTTGGCCATAACTTTGAGGGTGGTAAGTAGGAAAAAGCCAGAAAGTTTCTCCCATCCAACATTGGCGAAATGATGGATGAGGACTCATAATAAAATCCCAGATAGTGTATGAGTCCCCTTGGAGCTAGAACTGATGTTGGCCTATGTGACTGAGAATAGAATAAGGCTTATAAGGATCGGAAAGCTGTAGAATATTCAGGCTAGTGGCTTATAAACACCACTGTTCTAAAATTCACAAGAGGGATGTGCATAAATTACAAACAGTAGGCTGAATTTATGTGTGAAGGGTGATTGAAGCACTAGTGTTGGAAACATGCCACAATCTTTGGGGAATTTCTGATTTGACGTGGAGTAGCTGGATTTAAACTAAAGAAAGATGTTCTTTGTAACTCGGGGAACTACCAGTGTTTCAATTTTGGCCAATGTTGAAGAAGCGAGAATTGGTGTCTCATAGTTTTACTGGCAAACCCTTGGATTACAAATGAGATTATTAACCTCTGGCCATGATTGATCTTTGCACTGTATGTATAGTGTGGGCTTTCTAGAATGTCATATAGGTAGAATCATAGAGTGTGTAGCCCTTTCAGACTGGCTTCTTTCACTAGGAAGTACACATTTAAGGTTCCTCCATGTCTTTACATGGATTGACAGCTCACTTCTTTTTAGCACTGAATAATATTCCTCTGTATGAGTGTAACACAGTTTGTTTATTCATTCACCTACTGAAGAATAACTTGGTTGTTTCCAAGTTTTGGCAATTACGAATGAAGCTACTATAAGCATTTATGCACAGGCTTTTGTGTGGACATAAATTTTAAACTCAGTTGAATACATACCAAGGAGTGCAATTGCTGGATTGTATGCTAAGAGTATGTGTAGTTTATAAGACGCTGTCTTCCAAAGGTGCTGTATTTCTACCAGCAATGAAGGAGAGTTCCTCTTGCCCCACATTCAATGCAACATTTAATGTTGTCAATGTTTTGGATCTTAGCCATCCTGATACATATACAGTGGCATCTTATTATTGTTTTAATTTCTAATTCCCTGATGATATATGATTTGAGCATCTTTTCAAGTGCATATTTGCCATCTGCATACATTCTTCAGTAATGTGTCTCTAAAGATCTTTTATCCATTTTTTTAGTAATTTGTTTTCTTATGTTGAGTTTTAAGATTCTTTTTTAAAAATACATTTTAGACACAAACGCTTTATCAGATCATTATTTTTCAAATACTTTCTCCAATCTGTAATTTATCTTTTCATTCTCTTAAAAGTATCTTTTGCAGAATAGGAGTTTTTAGTTTTAATGAAGTCCAGATTATCCATTTTTCTTTCATAGATTGTGCTGGTGGTACAATCTATGATTGTACCTGTATTTTGGCATAGAATGGTCCCCACGGTGTTACTTCTTCATATTAGGCTAGGACCATTATTAACCCAAAGCCCACTGGCACCCAACTCAAAGTCTTACATACCCAATTGCTTTCCATATAATCCAAGTACATATTCTTAGCCATGTGGAGCCTATCTACTTTACATACCATTTGAACCTGTATTTAACATCTGCCAACCATAAATAAGACCAATCCTGTAACTATAAAGAACTAGACAGCGCTGCTTCCCTTCAGAGTTCTCTGACCCAGAGACCACCCCCCTCCCACCCCCTTGCTGCTGAGCATTGTCTCCCAGACATGGAGCCTCCTCTCTGATGTCCCCTCTTTCCTGGGAGATCTCATGCCCTACTCCCTTTCTGGGTGATGGCTTTGTGCCACTGTCTCTGCCAATTCTCTTGTTGGAAAGGACTTCCCCTCTCATGCAACCCTGTTTCATAAACATTGTTGCATCACTGCATCTCATGGCCCTGTCTCTTTCTTGATCGACCCAAGTTTGCCCTGTGTCCTCACCCCTCTTACAGGTCCTAGATGTTGATCTATCAGTCTGTTCACTTTTCACTTGTTGTGATGATAGGAGTAGTGACTTCAATGTGGAACTGGAAATAAGTCACTATACAGAGAGGGCCAAAAAAGTGTATATACATTTTAAGAAAGAAAAACACTGTATGAAAATTGTAATGATCACTATATACCAGTGCATTTTAATGCATTTTCTCTGTGCTGTTCAGGTAAGGGGGTGATTCCATTGATTGTTCCCCAAGTTACATATTCTAGCTTCTGTCTCCTCCACTCTACAACTGAGCCAATCAGGCAGTTCTTTAAATTTCTCTTATTGTTTTTTTGGTTCTGTAATTTTCATTTGGTTCTTCTTATACTTTTATTTCTTGGCTGAGGTTTTCCATTTTTCCATTTGCCTCAAGAGCTTTTATAATGGATTACTGAAGCTTTTTTGTTGTTGTTGTTGATGATGGATGCTTTAAAATGCTTGTCAGAGAATCTCAACACCTAATTCATTTTTATACTAGAGTCAGTGAATTGTCTTTTGTCATTCAAGATATGTTTTTCTTGGGTTTTGACACAACAGGTTATTCTCTATGGTATCCTGGACATTTTATCTAATACATTTGGAGGCTGTGGGTCTTGCTTCCATCTTTTACATTAGTAGGAAGTTTGCCTGTTGAGGTCTAGCATTCAGGTCTGGGCCTACTTTTGCGGGCTGTGGTTCCAATGGATGCTTAGTTTTCAGAGCATTTGTGGTGTTCTTGTGGTTCTCTTGGCTCACCTGAATCCTCTCAGACTCCCTCTGGTCTTTGCTGGTGTTGACCATGGGGACAGAAAGGGTTTTCCCAGGCTGGCTTCTGGTGTTTCTATTTGGGGGAACGCTGTGTTGAGATCCTCCCAGCTTGTACTCTCTCTGGTTTCCTTATGGTCTGTGAGCACAGGGGATTGATTCTTGAACCTGGGAAGCGGGTATCAAGGAGTCTACTCAGGTTGGCTGCTTGTTGTTGCCACATCCCTACACCACCCACCCTGTTGCCCTCTGGAGAGTGGGACTGATCATTTCCTGTGACAGCGTCTTTCCCTCTGGGTGCACCTGTCAGCCCTGGTGGCTCCCTGTAGGGAAAGAGATACCAGGAATACTAGATTTGTGGGGTCCAAGGAATAACAGAGGTTTTCCAGACTAAGTCTCCTGTGGTAAGTGGACCCCTCCGACCAGTTCTGTCCTCCTGACTCAGTACATCTTAGTGCTGTGGGCATCGAGGGCCAGTAAGAGAGAACACTTTCCTTACTTCTTGTTGGTGGGTCTCCTAGTTGGTTTACCTTGCTGTTGGCAATGGATTCATTGATGTCAGAGGGTCTCCCATTCAATCAAGGGAAGGAATAAATCTACATGAGCTGCATTTTGCTGCCAGAAAATGGTGGGTCATGACAGCCTTCCTCTGTTAGGTGGGGGAACATGAGTTACCCTATCACTGTTTCTCTAGTCCTGGGATTCTAGACCAGCTCACTTTCTCCGTACCACCATTCAGAATTCTCCTTGCTCATCTCTTGCAGTATTTTCAGGGTTAATAGATGTGCTTGGCGAATGGAGCAGGAAGAGGTGTATGTCATTTTTTCAGGACTGGAAGTCCTACCATAATGTTTTTTGCTAAAAACGTTAGAAATTGATTTCTGGGGAAATGTTACAAATGCAATGTCAATTTCTATGCATTATCACACCTTATAATCTGAGAAATTCACATTGTATGGAAATATGGTAATGTATCACTTTAACGTGATTAATTCTCCTTAGGTTTAGGCACATTTATGGCTGGTATGGGTTTGAGGAGCAAACCTGAGAATTATGTTTAGATAAAGCAAAAGCATTTTTGCTTTATAATAATGATTTCTCTCCTGATGAACACAAGAAAAATTGTGCTAAATATTAACATAGACCTAACTCTTTATTCTCTGAAGACAATATGTTTAAAGCAACTTGCAGAATTTCTACAAGGTTCGAGACTACAGAACATTATTATTAAATTCACACTCACTGGCCAAAAACATGCAAAGCAATGATGCAGGGTTGTGTCAGAATCCCGTCACCCCTCTCCACTGCAATTTACAATTGAAATTAACTGTGGATGACTTTGGCTCATGACTGTGTAATTTATTCCAGGCTAGAGATTTCAGAGACAAAGCATCTCCATCTGTCTCTGTCTTGAGCCTTTATGTGAGGAGCCCATTTATCAGCTTTCTGTGTTGATTTTTTATTTGGAGAAGTGACACAACATGTACTAGACATCCAAATAAATTATTATTATTTTTTTTTAATTTAATTTATTGTTAAATTTGATGAGGTTACATTGGTTGGTAACAATTAGACAGTTTACAGATGTACAAGTCCACCTCACATCATTCATGCATCGTATTATGTGCCCATCACTCAGTATCAGTTCCCCTTCCATCACCTTATATCTAGTGCCCACTCCCACCTCCCCCCACAACTGTCCCCCCGCTCC
>PVKE010003979.1:0-67867 GCA_004027555.1 Craseonycteris thonglongyai
TGTTTGTGTTAAGTTCTTAGGACTGTGCCTACTCAGCGTTTAAGAAATGTCTGCAGAGTCCTGGTTGTTTTCTTTCTGGCCGGTGGGACTGTACCATGGCTTTGAGTGATGGGACTGATAAAGAGAGACCCCAGCCACAATTTTCATAGACTTCCTGTCTCCACACTCCAGAAGGAGGTAAATCAAGAAGCAGATCAGGCGTTTACTTATTCAGCAAGCAGTGTTTGAGTGCATACTCTGTACCGGGCCCTCCTGGAGTGACGGGGGTCTAAGTCACAGTCCCCAATCAACAGGGAGCTTACACGGCAGAGAGAAAGATATTTATTTATTCGGTCATTTATTTGTTCATTTAGTTGGTTAATTCTCACCCATTTGCCAGGGTCTCCAGTGCAGGTTCTGTGTTGGGTTCTGGGGCACAGGGCTGGGGCAAGGCAGGGAGCCAGAGAGGCGGACGTTTGGCTGGGGTCCCTTGAGGCCTCTTCTTCTCCAGGATATGTCTTCTCATCTCCTGTCATTTGGCCTCAGTCTCTCCATTGCACATTAAGGGGTTGCTCAAGCTGGTCCCCAAGCCCCTGGCCCATACCAACATTCTAGATTTCTGAGCCAGGATGGACAAATGATGAGTGACACCCCTGTCCCTGCTCCTAGCCCACATGTTCACTCGGGGCTCCAGCATCGACTGGCTCAGAGCTCATTAGCAGCTGCACAGCCATTGCCACATGTCACAGGCTCTTAAAGTCTCCATTACCGAGGGCCCCTGCTCCCTTGTATTTTTAGCCTGCATCTGGAGGAGACGGCTGATGTGTCCTGCCGTTATACACATCAGGTTCAGCGGTTACGACAATTCCTCAGGCCTCTGGGCATCTGGAGGTGGGGGGGGTCCCCAGATGGGCTCCTGAAAAAGAAGCTGGTTCTCCCTTCCCCTCCAATCTCCCCAGCCATAGGACATCACTTCCCAGGTATGACAGAGTGGAGCCCCCCACCCCCCATACACACACCCAAGTTGCTCTGGGACCTAAGGGGACAAACAGCTCTTTAGAAGACACTGGAGTGAGGGTGATGATGCCAACTTGGGAACAAAACCCATGTCAGTTGGACAGCCCCAAGGACTAGCCACCAGCTCTGACTACAGGCAAGTAGAGCCAAGCACAGAGAAGTCACCCGGTAGTGCATTGTCATCCAACATGGTCGGAGCAGGTTTGTTGGCCTACAGGAGGCAAAGCAACCCCGGGAGCTGGCCCTGCCTGGGGGAGCCCGGGCCCCTCTGGCACCCAGTGAGAACTGCATTCCACAGACCTGGAATGCTGGAGAGACAGCTCTGAGATTGCTGTCCCCTGGTCATCAGGAAAGGAGAGGCAGGCCACAGCTTGCCTGGTGGAGTAGGATGTACTGTGTGGAAGGGAGCGGGGAGGGTGTGCCCATGTCAGAAGCACGAGAGCCTGGCCTTCCGGATAGAACAACAGCATCCATCAAACATACAATTGAAACCCTCCCTCTCGCAACAGCCACACACCCTAAGACTTGCTTAATAAAATAAAATAATAATAATGAGCAGTAATTCCCCTGTTACCCTGAGCCAACGAGTATACTAAGTGCTCTCCTTGTACTTCCTGATTGTCTGTCTGGTCCTTCACATTAAGGCAGGAACGATTCTGATTACTCCCATCTAGAGACGAGGAAAGCAAAGCTCAGAGAGGCTAAGCCACTCAGCCAAGTTCACAGGACTGGTAAAGGCCCAGCAGACGCGGAACTTCAGTCCAGAGTCCAGTCTTACCTCCACTCTATAGCCTCTAGGTGCTGAGGACAGGAATGAGGTAAGTTTCTACTTAGCAGTCACATTTTCACAATGTTCTTGCAGTGGGAAAAACATTGAAGGGAGGCATCAGAAGGTTCTGGTTCCCCTGCCAGACTGTGGTTCTGACAAATGCCCCTTTTCCCCTGGCTTGCAGGGAGGGGCTGGATTGAGGTGGAGCTGGATCAATGCCCCATTACACATCTGTTCTGAGCTTCCATCTGACTCTGACAAGATGATTAAGAACGACAACAATAGATAGGGATGCTGGGATAGCTCAGCAGTTGAACGCTGGCCTTGCAATCATGAAGTCCAGGGTTCTATTCCTGGCCCCAGAGCATGCAAACTCATGTTGAAGTGTGGCACAACTGGTAACTACCAGGATGGCTCAGTAGTGAAGATTCTTGCCTCCCATGTGGGAGGACCCAGGTTCGGTTCCCATCCTGTGCAGCCCCATGTCCACCTGTGTGGAATGAAACCATGTCACAACTAATGATGGACAACTGTGGAGACTGCTCTGGGCCTTTCCCCCATCTCTCTCTCTCTCTCACCTTCTCTCAAACAATAAAATAAACCTAAAATAAATAAATAAATAAAAAGAACAACAACGACAAACGATATCAGTCAACATTCATGGAGCATTTACTGTGTGCCAGGCATATTGTATGTGCTGTTTCATTTAATCCTCATACCTTCCTTGTGAGGTATTATCCTTAAACAGTTGAGGGAGTACAGCTCAGAAAGGCTGAGCAACCTGCCTAAAGCCACACAGCTAATAAGAGGTGGGCTGGAATTGGAAATGTGATCTGCTCTTCACCACTTTCCTATTCAGCCTCCTATGGGGTCAGTCCTGGGATGCCTAAATGTTCTGAGAAGGAGGGGCTGTAGGTGCCCTTTGTCAGAGCTGGGGGGGGGGGAATCCGCTGTCCCCAGGAAGCACTCAGTGTATCCAGTTACCCAGGTAGGTGGGGGTCCGCTACCCCTAGGAAGCACTCAGTGTGTCCAGTTAGCCAGGTGAGAGCAGCAGCCTCCTCATTGTCAGCCTCAGGGAAGCAACCTCCACCACTTTCCGTTCCACCACCCAGTTCCCTCCAGGAGCTCTGAGAGCCTCCCAAACACACGATGCCTCCTGCAGAGCAGGACCACAGGAGTCTGCAGCACCTTTGTCCCCTCCAAGAGGGCCCTTGAGCAGCAACAGGAAACACCAGGCCCAAGGAGCAGGGGACTGCTGAGCTTTGCCACTGGCTATGAATTCACCAACTATTTACTGAGTGCCTACTCCATCCCAGGGCACAGCCACCATACACAGATGGGCAGCACCCAACCCTCTGGGGGCATTGTTCACACTCTGGACACATGTACCTGACACCTCACTGGGTGCTAGGGATGCTGGGATTCCCATAGTAAATAAGACTGACCTGGTCCCTAATCTCTTGGAAGATGCAGTCCCAGAGGGGCGACAGTCAGAGTTGATGAATGAACCAGGAATAACCACACAGCGTGACCAGTGTGTTGATAAGACAGAAGCAAGGGTGTGAGAGCTTTCAAGAGAGGCCCCAAGACTACATTTGGTAAGTCAAAGAAGGCTTCCTGGAAGAAGTGACTTCTAACCCAAGACCTGAATGATAAGTAGGAATGGCCTACTTGTGGGAGAAAGGATGTTCCAGGCAGAAAGAAGAGTAGGAGCAACTAGTTATAGGACAAGGCGATGCAGGCTGTAAGGTTCATATGAACAAAGAGCATTGGGAGCCATTCTGTATTCATTGAACCACCATTAAAGCAAATACTCATTGAGGAGCTAGGGAACAGTTATAACTGGGAGTTAGAAAAGTTTCACCCAAGAGGTGATCCTTGAACTGGGCCTTAGAGGATGAGTAAGAGGTCTCTGACAGGGAAAGAGGGAGGGACGCGTCCGAAGAGAGATAACCCACGAGTGAAGACATGTGGATGGAGATTTGTAGCATGTTGTCTGCATGACGTAGAGGTTCCGGGTACCTCCCCAGGCTTCTGGGGTGGCTCTTGGTCTTTCAGACATATAACCTTGACATTTATAATTCATTTTCAGCCTGACTTCCTCAGAGGTTCCGTTGCTACATTGGATAGATGCATATAAGTACAGGAATACATGGACGGGTGGAAGAATTAATGCATCTATGAATGAAGAAATATAATAAAGAATGAATCATAATAGTGAATATACAGAACTTACAATGCACCAGGCATTGTTCTCAGTGCTTTATTAAATCATTAAATCCTCACACAATCCTAGGAGGTGGCTATTGTTATTACATGCATTTTACAAATGAGAAAAGTAAAGCCTGCATGCTTAAGTAATGTACCCAAGGCCACACAGCTAGGAAGAGGGAGAGCAGGGTTTGAACTGGGGCACCACAGGACGTTACAAAGTCCCAGGAGCAAATACTGGGAGGCAGGCATTTCCTCGTTCACCCGAACCAATCTCCTTTCTCACTCCAGGGTGGTTTCTTGGCTGAGCCTCCTCCACAGGAGGAGCAGACGGCATCCTGGTGGCTGGTTAGTCTGGGCGCTGCCCGGCTGGCGCAGCGGGAGGTACCTGCAGGAGCCACAGGGCAACTACAGCTCACGAGGAGGGGCTGCTCCTCCCTGGCAGGGAGGGGCAAGGAAGTGGGCCTCGGGCCCCCTCCTATGGAGACTGCCCAGTTCCGGGAGCGCCTCCCTGACCGACCGCGGAGCAGGAAGCGAGCCGTCTGCCTTTCAGGTGGATTGTATTAGCATTTTGAAAGAGTCCCCCTTCCTGTGAAGTGCATTAAAGATTCACACTGGCTGGTCTCTCAGCCGGGCAGGCTCCGCGTGAAGTGCCTCACATTTCCTAGGCATCCTCAGAGACATTTTGACATTCTGACTGTCACTGCCAACGTGGGCTGCGAAGGAATTAATTGACATGGATGAAACCCTCAATTTCCAAGGGCTGTGTAATAAAATAAAGGTTATTGTATTATTACAGATTCAACCACTAGTGAAAAAGGGTTAAAGACCATAATCACAATAGGGTGTGCTTCGTGGGGACTTACCTTGATTTCCACAGGCAACCACTCTGAACTTTAGGGAATCATAATTCTAGCGGTTATTATTTATTGAGAACTTATAATATGTTAAGTACTTTACTAAATGATCTCTATATGCTATGTATTCCCACAACAACCCTGTGCAGGAGGCATTGCTTTCATCTCCATTTTACAAATGAAGAAACAGGCATGGAGAGGTGAGGTGAGTGTGACAAATAAGTTGAATGTAAAGTAGCAACAGACAACGTTGTGAGTAAAGCACATTCTATTCTTAGGGGTAAAGGAGAACTAGAATACTTGGGCAGGCAGGGTTAAGACATTGGCCAAGTATGGCATAGGTAAGGTGACCAGATTTTAACATTGGTAAAGTGGGACACCATTGACCGGGGGGGAGGAGGTTCTTGATTAAAAATTTGGTCTGTCTCCCGCCGTTCCCTAGCCTGTTGTGCATTCTTTCCAAAAATCGGGACATTTTTAAAACGACGTGGGACAAATTGTTAAAAATTGGGACTGTTCCGCCAAAGGCGGGACGTCTGGTCACCTTGGCATAGGGCATTCTGGGTAGTAGAGTATTCCAAGGGTTTGTGCACACTTTCCAGACTGAGAGAACACTGCTGCCTTTTCCCTCAGATCACGGGCATCCCATCCATCCATCTACCCATCCACCCATACAAAAGAAATCCATCCAGCCATTCATCTACTCATCATCCATCTACCCACCCACCTATTTATCTGTCTATCAGTCTACTTGTCTATTCATCCATCACCATCCATCCATTTAGTCATATCTTTATGCATTCAGTTATTTATTCAAATCAGGGGCATCTCTGATCACCCTTCCTAAGCTCCTGTCATGGGGGTGGGTGATCTGTTCCACGAGGGGTGCCTGCTATGACTAATGGAGCAGGTAGGGCAGAAGCAGGACAGGGGGCCGGGAGATATAGTACCAGCTCCATCATTCATGAAGTCTCTCCCACTTTCTCATCCCCAGTCTCCCTATATGTAAAATAGGGATAATATTTGCGGGCTATAGTGAATTTAAAGCAAGCAAATATGTGGCATCTTTGGAAATATATAAGGGCTGCACACATTTCTGTTGCCATCATCATCATCATCATGAGGGCAGCATGTACACTAACCTAAGACATCCTTAGGTTGAGAAGTCAGCATCTGTAAAGCGACCCACTTCTGATAATATTTTATAGAAATTCTGTAAAATTTACAAATATGAAATTACTTAAATTATGCAGTTACTCAGTTTTATAATAATCAAATCTATTCCATAGCCTCTTGGAGCTACAGGAAGTATTGGGAGTAGGAGTTGGAAAGGGATTTGGTAATAAGGGGTACTTGATCTTTAAAAGACAGCCTGTCATTCCTGGCTTAATGGATATTGCTCTCTAAAGTTGCTATATATCAGGGTGATTGTTTAAGGCCTACTTCCTGTTGGCTATAAGGAGAGGAAAGGATGTACTATAAGGAAGTACATGGCTGAAAACTCATAAGATGAACAATCAAACTTCAAGGCCAGCAGGAATTGTAGTAAATACAAGACTTACAGACACTATGTATCAGTTAGTTTAAGTTATACTGCAGTAACAAACATTCCCATAATCTTAGAAGCCTATGTCTCCTTTATGTTATTTGTCTGTCATGAGTCAGTTGAAGATTCGCTCCATGTTTTCTTCACTCTGGAGACCAGGCCAACAGAGGAGCACTCAGGGTCCTAAAGCTTCCCCTCACATTTCAATGACCAAAGCAAATCACATGGCCACGCCTGACATCAATAACAAGTATATTCTTTCCTCAGAAAGGGCACTCAATGGAGAAACAGCAACTACCTTGAACAATAATACAACTTTCCGTGCACTGGATCTGAACTAGAAGGTGATTTGCACCTGAAAGTCCTGTAGCTTGGCAGGAAGGGCCTCTGCAGCAGGAAGTGGCTCAGGCGGTTTATCTTCTCTCTGTGTGTCTACCTCTTCCCCTCCTGCCACCCACTGACTCTGTACCTTTTCTGTGCCTTGTTCCTTCTGCTTTTCTCTGTCTTGAGGGTCTTGTTTCCTATGACTTTGTCTTTCCTTTCATAGTCCCTTTGCCCTCTTTGCTCCTCAAGATCTTTTACCTTCTGATCTTGCCATGAATTAACTAGAACTCTTAGGTTCAAGTGCCAGAAACCTACATGAAAGTAGTTTTAAAAAAGGAAGGGAGGGAGGGAGGAAAAGGAGGGGGGTGGAGAGGAAGGAAGAAAGGAAGGAAGGAAGGAAGGAAGGAAGGAAGGAAGAAAGGAAGGAGGAATAAGCATAGAAAGCAAGCTCAGGCTCCGTGGTGGGCTCCTGTCGCTGAAAAATCAAAGTAGAACTGGCTTTCAGCATGGCTGGATCTGTGGGCCCCAGTGACGTTCTTGCGTCTCTTTCTTTTCCTTTGTGTTAATTCCATCTTTGAACAGACTCCCCTGTCATGGTAACAGGAAGGCTGCTATGGCAGAGGCCTCTGGTTGTCTTGAAATAGCCATTCTCTTCTCCTTCCAATGTGGTAGAAGTTTTTAGCTGGCCATCTGGCCTCCCTTAGAACTAGATGTGGTTTGGGACTAAATTCTGGCTAATGGGATGTAAGCAAAAGTGATGTGTGTAATTTGGGGGCTGTTTCCTTAAAAGGAAAGGTTGCACTTCCACTTCCTTTTCCCTGCCTTCTGGCTGGCTGGGCTGAGGTCATAGCCTGGTTTCCTGAGGACCTCTGTGGAGCAGTTACTGTATCCACTTGGAGTTTTATATGGGAAAGAAACAAACTTGTATCTTGTTTAAGCCACAGCTATATGGTCTCTTTGTTACAGTGGCCAGACCAATATCTTCATTAATTCACTTCATTAATTCACCTCCTAAACCCATCATTGTGGCCAAGAGATAAAATCTGCTGACTGGACACACCTGGAATTGGTTGGGGCTCTGGCCCTGAATCTGGGTGTGAGACCAGCTCACCTAAACTCTAGGGACTGAAAGAGATGGAGGAGTTACTCCCCAAGGAATATGGGAGTGCTATCACAAGAAACATATGAAATGAGTACAGCACAAACAAAAATAGCACACACCCATCACAGTCCTTATACTTGCCTGTTTAGATTCTCTGAAGGGAAAGTCTGATTGACTGAACTCACCTTGTTCCTCCCACCAGGCCCCTGGTCTGGGGATCATCTCCCAGATTGCTGGCAATGGCTCAGTCCGCTGTGGCTATGGAGATGGGTCCCCTATGACTGCCCCTTCGGTGGCCTTGGTAGAGTGGGCAGCATGATTGACGAGTCTTCAGAGCCCTCTCTTGGCTTGCTGCAGTGGGTGGGGTTCATGAGGAGGCCTGGGGGGAACTCATGAAGCAGACAGGGTTCTCTTGGCCTGAGGAATGGACTAGGGGCACGTAGGGACCAGCTGTGATCTCTACCTGTGTCCTCAGCCCCAGCATCCAACAGTCTGCCTCTGCAAAGTGGCACAGGGGCCCGGGCTGGGTCACCACTGTGCCGAAGGCATGACAAGTCTTTTGAATTTACTGCAAATGCTCAGTGGGGAAGGACCAGAGTGTTTGTTAACTCCAAACACCAATAAATGTTGATAAATAATGCTATTAAAAATGTATCATTGCTCTGATGCTGTTAAAACATCTTTCCTCTTATATTTCCCCACATAACATTTACTTTAAAAGGCCCCAGATAAAAGCCAAGCACCAATGAAACTGTACCTAGCCTCCCAGAACATCGTCGTTTATGAAACACTCAAAGACTCAGCACTCACGAAAAGGCCATTGAGATGTACCTCTGTTTTGTAAACTTTGCAAAATATGTAGTTCCTGTGGCTGGGGCCTCTAACTGCATGTTGAATTTGAAGTTGTGAAGCTTCGATTGCTTAAAAATATTGTAACTGCTTCTGAAACAGGAAAACTGCATTAGATTTCCCTCTGTGTTTAACCTCAGACTGGCAAGAGAAAGTCTTAAAATTTCCCCAGCAAATGAAAATCATTTTAGGATTGAGATTGCATATGGATAGATCCTACCTCTAGAAAAAAAGAAAATCTTCAGGAGCAAATACACTCATACATTTTGTGCTGGGCTCGTAACGTGGAGAAATAGATGATCATTTTGTTCTAAACTCCATAGCATGAAGGATTTAGAACAAAGACAAGGGAGACATTCTTGGATACGAGGTTCCGTCACATCTGAACTGTTACTATGGGAAATTGCAGGCTCCTGCACTCAATTTTTGTACAGCCAGCCTCCTGCAAAATTGTATGATCCCTTTGGCACTTTCCATGTCGAAATTCGCTTCCTCCCCACTGAGGCTCTAGTGCTTTCAAACTACTTCTTTTCATCAATCAGTCTTATAACTCATTTAAACTAAAGTGTGATTGTTTGCATCTTAATAGGGACCAATGGGAAGAAGGTGGTGCTTTACTCAAAGGAATTAATCAACATTAGTGAAATTCTAGGCAATGACAGATAGTCTGTAAGATGGAGTATTGAATAGGGGTCTTTCTTGTTTACTCATTAAACTGGTTTTACCTGTGATAAATACACTTTTCTTTCTCCTTTTTCTCCTTCCCTTCTTTCCATCTATTCAACAGGTGTCACTACAGTGCCTGCTCTGTTTCATTCTCTATGCTCAGTGTTCAAGTCCTGAAGGAGAACTTCCTCCAACAAAGGGTACAGAGTCCAGGAAAGAATCATCAATATCACATAATTAGGGGAAGCGGGATGGCTCAGCAGTCTAAGTGCTCACTTTGAAGTCCTGGGGACCAAGGATCGAATCCCAGCCCCGACCCATGCGGACCTATATGCTGAACTAGGGTGTGCTTCCCATGTGGGAGTTCCCCAGCCAAGCTCCCACCCTGTGAGGCCCCCTCCCACCTGTGTGGAACAAAACCATGTCGAAAACCGATGATGTACAACTATGGAGACTGTTCTGGGCCCTCCCCTCTCTCTCTGTCTCCGTCTTTCTCTGTCTTTGTCAAAAACAATAAAATAAATCTTTTTTAAAAATCACATAACTGCAATGACCATTTACTGAGTGAGTGCTTAATACATGCTGGGAGCTGTCCATGCATAGCATTTGATCTTCATAACCACCAACAAGTTGGTAGTTATTCCCTTTTCCCAGACAAGTAAACAGAGGCAGCATATTTTTGGTCCAAGTTCACACGCATGAAGATGGTACTGGAATATCAACCCAGGCAGCCTGACTCCAGAGCTTTTTGTTTCAGGTGAGATCAGACTACAATAAGCATACAGGGTGGGTGGTGGGCTTCGAGGGGACCAAGTCTCTAGTGTGTGTCATGCTACCTGAGGAGCTGGGTTGAGAGATGGCAAGAAGTGCCAGCCTTTTGCTGAGTATATATGAGCTGAGGATTCCCAGTGGGGTGCCCCCCTCTCCTTCCCGTCCACCGCAGGGGGCCCCCAGCCCCCACTATTAGACACCAGAAGCTGGCTGTGCCCCAGGCATGGCTCTGGTCAGGAAGACAGGATGTTTTGTAAGCTGCTGGCCTGGTTTCTCTTAATGCCAATTAGCGTCCCTGCCTCCTTGGAACTGTGGGGTCAGCAGGCTTCTGTAATCTTGGTGGCTAGAGGTTCTGGCCCAGAAACAGTCAGGAAGTGGGACAGAAGTCAGTGAGAAGCTGAGGCAGGGACGGTGCCATTGAATGGGGAGGAAATGAGGTTTCACAGAGGCTTGTGGGACCCAGCAGCTGCAAAGGCTGTGCGGTTGGGGCCAGACGCCCGGGTGTTCATGACCAGGGGCTGGCAGTGGAATCAACTTGAGCAAATGGTGTCAAGTCAGCAGACTGAAAGCCTGTGAAGAGTTGGGCAGGAGGCTAACAAGGAAGATATGGTTGCCCCTTAATGAGGGTGTCGTTCCCAGATGGGCATGGCTGAGGGTCTGCTGAATCCCGGTGGCCTGGGTCGTGGCCCTGCATCAGCTTTCTCCATCTGCCTGTCCCTCCAAAACCCCCTCCCTTGCCCTTTGGCCCCCTTCATGTTGCCCCTCCACCCACCCTTTTTTTAAAAGACAGAGAGAGAAAGGGGAGGGCCCAGAGCAGTCTCCATAGTTGTACATCATCAGTTTTTCAGCATAGTTTCATTCCACACAGGTGGGTGCAGGGCAGGAACCCGGCCAGGGGCCTCCTGCATGGGAGGCATGCCACCACGAGCCAAGGGCTGAACCGGGGGCCGCCCACATGGAAGTTTGCCCCAGCAGGAACTGACCTGGGGACACCCCCCCACAGTTCAGCATATGGGTCTGCACAGGCCAAGGCCGGGAACAGGATTCAATCCTTGGACCTCAGGGCTGCAAAGCGAGCACTCAACCTGCTGAGCCATCCCAGCTTCCCCTATTCATCCTTTTTGTCCAGCTGTGGGCTTCTTGTCCTTCTTGCTCCATCAAGCCTGCTCGGTGGGCCAGCCCTGCAGCAGGGGTGACCACCCATTCTCACTGTCCAGCCCTCACTTGGACTGGCCCACCTCTCATGTCACTGCAGAGAAAGCAGCTGCAGATGATGCCCGGGAGCCCGGGAGCGCGCGCTCCTCCCCCGGCCTGTCTCCAGCTCCACCTGCTTGCCCAGCTGCGCCTCAGTGACTCTCCCAGGTGCCCCGGGGGAATGGTTTTCCAGAACCCTATCACTGCTGGTTCAAGAAAATCACTTAACCTTCCAAACTCAGAGCATGTCCTACTCTTCCTTACGCCGCACTGGGGGCCTTTCTGAGCAGTACACGAAGGGACAGGGACAGAGACAGAGTGTCTAAAGTAAGAAGGGGCTCGGGCCAAATTTCTGATGCTGGAACCCTCAGCTCCTCTCCTCTTCCCTGAAGTCTCCACTGCCTTCTTAGTAGCTTCTCCAAACTCCCATGACAGCCACGACTTCCTGGCCACATCCCTAGGAAACGGACAATTTTTAGGATAGAGAGCAGGCCTGCAGGGTGATCGAGGCCTTATATTTGCTCCTTGATCCCCAGACTCAGCCTTTCTCTGTTCCTACGGGATGAGAGAACAAATGATCATTTCCCCCAGAACCAATAAAGGAGCTCGTGGCCTCGCCACCCTCCTGGGTAGGGGCAGGCGCTGCGGCTCCCTCTTCCTTGCTGAGCCTTCCACACTATTGCGTGGCCAGTCCCTTAGGGGACCTGGGGTGTCCGGGCTGGGACTGGGACGGAGCTTTGAGAGGCTTCCACTCTTCCAATGGGCCACTCACCCCTACACTGTCATTAGTGGCTGACAGGGCCTGCTTTGCCAACTAAGGTGTCACAGAAGCTTTCTGCCAGCTTGTCATTTACCTCTCCCAGGGAAGGGGTGGGTGGAGGGACTAGTTATTGCACTTGACCCTGCCCTTCTGGCAGATGCTGCTGCCGCCCACAGCTTCTGAGGGAGGAGAGGAGACCTGCCAGGGGCTGCCCCCATGATCCTGCAGCTTGAGAAACACAGCACATCCCTACCTACCCTCAACCCCCTGAAGCCTGGGTCACAAGTCTCTGCAGAAATGGCTGTCTGTACCTGGCAGGGAGAGATTGGGCTACCTGAGGCAGGACAGCCTCCGTCTGGCCTGGTGGGCCTGGCATGGATTCCTCCTCTCAGACTGTCCCATGCACAGGCCCCTGGGCCTTTACGCAGGCCGTCTCCTCTCCTCTATTCTCCTTTCCTCTTCTCTCTGTCTAAATCCTTCCCACACAGGAAGGCCAACTCAACCTTCACCTCCTCTAGGAAGCCTCCCTTGGCTACTCCAGCCCATAGTAAGAGCTCTTTCCTCTGAACCTTCAGTTCACAAAACAGAACTCAATTCAATGGTAACTTTCATCATTTACTAGTCTTGCTTTTCCAATTAGCCTATCAGTCCCTTGAGGACAGGAGACCATCGGTGACCCCTTCTTGCTTCTCCCAGTGCACATAGAGAAGGGTTAGACTGCTTTGGAACTCAGCCATTACTGTTTGACTAATTAGAACCTGTTGGGGGAAGCTGGGATGGTTAAGCACTTGCTTTGCAGCCCTGGGGACCAAGGATCAAATCCAGGTCCCAGCCCAGGTGGGCACATATGCTGAACTGGGGTGTGCCCCCAGTTCAGTTCTTGCCGGGGCCTATGTGGGAGGCTCCTGGCCCAGTTCCTGCCCTCCCCAGCCCTGCGCCCACCTGTGGAGTGAAACTATATGGAAAACTAATGTCAACTATGGAGACTGCTCCCTTTTCTCTGTCTCTCTGTCTCTCTCTGTGTGTCAAAAAACAATAAAAATAAATCTTAAAAAAAAAAAAAGAAAAAGAACCTGCTGGACTATGTTTAGGGTCTGATATTTGTGTGTCTACATACTTTTCATGTGTCTGCTTGATTTACATGTTTGTACACACTGTAGGGTGTATGTGTTTATGATTCACATATTTGTATCATATGTGAAAGTGGTTTCATTTATTCAATAAGCATCTATTATGACCCTGTTATAGCTGGGCACTGTGCCAAGTTATAGGCATACAATAATGAGTAAAGAAAGAGACTGCCCCTCGGAGCTGGGAACAGAGATCAATAGAGAAGCAATAACCGTAATGTGAGCTAAGTGTCGTGATGGGGGAGCACATGGTGGGACACTTTCTTTCGTCAGTCTAGGGAAACAGGTCAGGGAAAGACTCATGGAGAATGGAAAAATTTGGCTAAGATGCAGAATTTATTGAAGATCATGTTGTGTCCCCTCCCCCACAAAAAAAATGTGTTCAAGTCCTAACTCCTAGTTCCTGTGAATGTGACCTTATTTGGAAATAGAGTTGTTGTTGATGTCATCAAGTTAAGATGAGGTCATACTGAATTAAAGCGGACCCTAATCCCATGACTTATGTCCTTATAAGAAGAGGAAAATTTGGATACAGACATAGAAGAAGGCCATGTGACTACAGAGGCAGAGATTGGGTGCTGTGTCTACAAATCAAGGGATGCCAAGGATGGCACCCACCAGAAGCTAAGAGAGACTTCAGAACAGATTCTCTCTCTGAGCCCTCAAGATGGGACCAACTTTTTTGACACCTGATTTCAGACCTCTAGCCTCCAAAACTGTTGAGAGAATACATTTCTGTTGTCATAAGCCACCCAGTTTGTGGTACTTTGTTATGGCAGCCCTAGGAAAGCCCTGACACAGAGGCTGACTAGGATAATTAGGAATCTGACAGGTGAGAAAAAGGAGGGAAGAGTGACTTCATCACAGGGAACAGGCTACACAAAGGCACGGAGGAGTGAGAGGGCAGAACAGAGAGAAATAAAGAGTTTGATAGAACTGAAATATTCCCTAGGCAGTGGGAATGGGGGGTTACATGTTGGAGCATGTCTGTGTGTGCATACTGTTTGCATGACTGTGATTGCGTGTCTGTGACTAGTTTGTGTGTTCATGTCTGTGTTTTCTGGAGTTGTGCATGTTTCATCCTGTTTTTATGGTTGTGTTTCTGCCTGCTTTCACATGGTGTGTGTGTGTCTTGATCTGTGTGTGTGCTTTGCAGGTCAGTGCACGTGTGTGGATAATCTGGAGGTGTAATGGGTTTGTGCCCAGTCACAGGAAGCTTTGAAGCTGGGCAGAGCCCAGCATCTTCATGCAGGTGCTCCTTAGTGCTCACTGTGGATGGCAAACCTGGTGAGACTGAGTAATGGCTCAGGTAGACACCAGGAGCTCAGCGCTCACCTGTCCCAGTACAAGAAGACCATGGCAAGGAGGACTGTACCTAGACTGCATAGGTTCGTACGAGGCCTGTGTGGGTCACAACTGCTGAGTCCTTGAGTTTGAGAGCTGGAAGTAGCTTTGGAGATGGTTCTGATTCCTCTTGTCCCTTAGCCCAGCGCCTGTGATTTGGCCAAATCCCTACTTGCCTGGAAAACATCTTAGGAGACAAGGGTTGCTGCTGAGGGCAGGAATCAGGGGAAGGGGTACCCCTATCCCAGGCCCTCCTGACAGGACATGCAAAAGCTTGTGTGCATTTTGAGAGTGAGAAGGTGCCTGCTTCATCACAGCCAGGGGGTCTTTGATTCAGAAAATCTAAGGAAAAATTCTCTGGTTTAAGGCTGACATTGAGGGTGAGTGTGTGCATGGTGTGTGCATGGTGTGTGCAGGTATGTGCAAGCATGTGGAACTCCCAACCTGCTTCCTCTCTGAGAATATGGTTGGATCAAATGTCAAGTGCAGCTCCGGGCCCTGCCAGCTGCTGCCATGGTCAGATTGCAGGGGGCTGTCCTTGATGGGGCTGGTGGAACAGACGGAGACAGTATTAAGGACAGGCGGAGGGGTGGAGCCGCTGCTTTCAGGACGAGACTTGTAACCTCAGGAACTCCTTGAGATCAGCTACCTGACTAACCAGCCCTGACATGGTCCACATTTAGGACGACGCCTTGGAGGTGCAGCTGGATGGCTGTGTGGTTGGGCTGGGAGAAGTGTGCACGGGGGGGACGTGAAGCTTCTGGAAAAGGAAGTGGGTCTGTTCAGCACCTTGGTCAGTACCCTCTAGTTTCCTGCTGCACCAGCTTTCTCCGTCTGTTCCCAGCCTGCCTTATGTTAATACCGTTGGGTTTGCTGGAGATGCTGAGTACAGCAGACTTACATGTAAAGTTCAGATTAGAGTTGGGGGCTTTATTGGGGTTACAGAAGTTTCTGAGGAGCTGGATGAACAGAAGGAGGGCCCATCATGGGTAACTAGGTGCGCTGATCCCCAGAAGAATGAGGAAGGAGGATTTCCCAGGGCTCAGAGCTGGGAGTGGAGGTGTGGGGTAAGGGGAGGGGGGTGGGGGGTTGCTCCTGGCTTCAGACTCAGCCAGCAGGGGAGGAGGAGGAAGTGCCTGTGGCTGGGGTTGCATTCCCCCCAACGCACACACACACCACTTGCCTCAGGCACTGAAGGAAGCCAACCTGAGCTTTGTCACCCCTACCTAACCAAACACTCTACTTCTGTGGGGTCTCCTATCCCTCCAGGGTTGGGGGGTTTCCTGCAGCTGTGCTCCTCCACATCCCTTTCCTCTGTTGCCCCACTCCCTTCCTGTGCGTGCCTGTGGCAGGGATGCTCTGGGCCCCAGATGCGATGGTTCTTTTGCTCCTCTTCCTTCCAGAGAATTTTCTACAAGTAATTAATTAACCTCATTACAGCCTTTCTATGGAGTCCAAGGCAGTGAGGAAAAAGTAGCGCCTTGTCCCTTGAGGACAGTGAGGGGGACATGTGGCTACTCAGGCAGCGGTTGAGGGACTCTCGCTGAGCACTGCCTGCCTCTCCCCCACTTTGGAGCTGGCTGCAGTGTGAGCCCAGCTCCAGGGAGAAGTGAGGCTCACCCAGCCTGCCCTCAGCCCGGCTTAGTTTCCGAAAGGCCTGACAAAGGCCTTTATTACTTGCCCTCTCACTCAGCTGCCACCTTTTTCTCCAGTCCTCCCCCGGGGGTCAAAGCTCAGGCCTGAAGGACTCAGGGAGGAATGCAGATGCGCGCTGAAGAGCACAACCTTGGCTGGCGAGGCTACCCTTTCCCCTGGACGCTGTGCCTGCCCTAGCGGGGCAGGGAAGGACATGGAAATGCATGGAAATGACACGAGCCAGACTGCTGATGTGCCCAGGTGTCCTGGCAGCTTCGCTGCCAGCATGTGGCCCTTGGGGAGTCGTGTACAGCCTGATGTCTCATTCTAAGAGGCGGTGCCCACAAGTTCTGGGGCACTGGGTGAAGGGAACCTGGGGCCCAGTTCAGCGGGTCCTCAGGCCCGTGGACAAGGCCTCTCCCCCTGCTCCGGGACCCCAGGTAGGACCAGTGCTCTTGGTGTATGGCAGGTGGGGGAGAGATGGGGCCTAGGCTGGTGCTCAGAGGAAGAGAGAGTAGGAGCGACACAATATGGGACATTAACGTGCACCTGCTGACCCCCGGCACTGAACGAGACACACTATGCATGTTCACTCACATCATCCTTCTGACTCCCCAAGAAGTTCTTAAGGAAACGGAGGTTCAATAATGCAGGAACTTGGCCCAAGATCACAGAGTGAGTGATTGTAAAGCCAGAGAGTGCGGTCCCCTGCCTGTCACTCCTGTGGCCTCCCAATGCCGTGCCTCTAACCTCTCCTCCAGCCTCTGGTCGCTCACTCTGCCCCTGCCGCCCTGCCTTTTTGATGTTGCTCTAGCACTGGCACTGGGTCTTTCCACAAGGCTTTTGCACTTGCCGGCTCCCCCTGTTTGGAACATTTTCCCTCCAAATCTTCATGGGTGGCTCCTGCTCATTCTTTTACTTATTTATTTTTAAAACTTATTTTATTGTTTTTGACAGAGAGAGACAGAGAGGAGGGGGAGGACCCAGAGCAGTCTCCATAGTTGTACATCACCAGTTTTCAACATGGTTTCATTCCACACAGGTGGGCGGGGGCCGCACAGGGCAGGAACTGGGCTGGGAGCCTCCTGCATGGGAGGCTCACCCCCACAAGCTGGGGGCTGAACCGGGGGGCTTCCCACCCACAGGCAGCTTGCCCCAGCGAGACCCAAACAGGGGCTTCCCACACCCTAGTTTAGCATATGGGTCCACACAGGCCAGGGCCAGGACTCGATCCTCGGACCCCAGGGCTATAAAGTGAACACTTAACCCACTGAGCCATCCCGGCTTCCCCTGCTCCTGCTCATTCTTCAGGTCAAATGCCACGTCTCTGGAGAGGCCTGTCCTGACTGCCCAGGCAATAGGGGCCTCCCTCCTTCTCTCTCTATCCCTTCACCGCAATTTCTTTTCTTCTCAGCCCTTAATAGTGTCTGAAGTTATTTACTTGTTCACTTGTTCATTGTGTTTTGCCCACTAGACCAGCAGCTCCTTCAGGGTATGAAGCATTGTGTTCCCAGGGCCTGGTGCTCAGGAAGTGCTCCATAAATGTTAGATGGATAAATGGCCTCAGAAAAGCTTCCCTGGGCCCCGGGGGGCGGGGGGGTGGGTGGCTAGAGGAGTGAGGGGCACTCTGGATAGAGAACTTGGCCTCTGGGCTGCAGACCACATTGAGGCTGGATCACTGAGGCACTGGAGTTCATAGAAGAGAGCCTACCTGTCTGTCTGTCTGTCCAGGAGGTGGCCTGGTCTCTCCACATAGTTAGTATGTGTGGACACGTTTCCTCACACTTTGCATGACACCAAAGGAAAGAGACAAAGCTGCCTGGCATCCCTGGACCAGAGATGGGTGTCCTTGGGTGCCCAGCCTGCTCTCAGCCCTTCCCCCTCTTGGGCTGCAGAGGAGCCCACGCTGCCTGCCCCTGGGGGGTGTGGCAGGCATTGGCCGGGTGGGCAGAGACTGCTGCTCTAAGACCCTGATCTTTTACATTCGCTGACATTCTTAGATTTGGCATTTACAACCTCAGGGTTCTATTCCAAGGAGGCCTTTTGCATTTGATGTAAATATTATGGTGATGAGAGGTGACATGGAGAATACCCTGTAGGAAATGTAATTCCACCCCCACCAGGCTGGGAGCTTTGGATTGTTATTCAGGGGATTGATTCCTCTCAGTCCTCGGGTTAACCCAGAAGAGCCCCCTCCACTCCACTCCTAGGCAGCAGGGTCTGGGAGTAGCACATTAGTTATTTTTCCAATTTGCAGAGGCACACTCATCCATCAACGTGGGAAGAAATGAGGGCACGTCTGGAGCCCGTGGAAGCTGCAGTCACTCTTTGGGGGAGGAGTCTTGAGCAGGCCTCAGCTCTGGAGGGGTGCAGTTGGGGGATCCAAGCCAGTAAGGGGCACTGTCATTCCCAGACGTTAGCCATTTCCCCATCCACTTCCTCAGTGACTCCTGGCTCCCTCCTATCTCCCAGCAGGGGTTTAACTCTCCATCTATGTGTCTCTTTACTCAGCTTTGGGGACTTCCCCCAGCTCAGGTGGCCCATGGTGCCATATTCTTACTCTCCAATCTCCCAGGGAAACGATGTTCATAATCCCCACAGGCAGTCATGGTAAGGAGCTAGGACTAGAGCAGCGGTCCCCAGCTGGTTTGCAGGACTGGGGAGAGATAGTACCTTCACACTGACATCTCCTTGATACGCTGTGTGGTCAGGGACCAGTGACTGAATCTCTCTGAGCTTTAGTTTTCACACGCCTCAAACAGGGAAAATAATATTGATGTCATAGGGTTATGTGAAGATACAAAGAGAGCATGCATATAGGGCCCCAACACAGCATTTGACATGAAGTGAGTGCTCAGGGAATGTGGAAAACGGTTACTAGGTGCAGAGGGCTTTGTAAGGGAGAATGTGGACCAAGGGCCAGATGCCCGCTTGGAAGCCCAAAATTTACAACTTTGCTTCCTAGCTGTGCTATGAACCTGATACCTAAGCTGACCAGTCATTCAACCAAGAAATATTGTTATTTGAATATATAACGAGTGGTTTTTATATCATCAGAAGGCCAGGGGAAGCTGGGATGGCTCAGTGGGTTAAGCGCTCACTTTGCAGCGCCGGGGACCGAGGATCGAATCCCTGCCCTGGCCCGTACGGAACTATATGCTGAACTGGGGAGTGCCCCCAGTTCAGTTCTCTCTCTGTCTCTGTATCTCTCTCTCTGTCAAAATAAATAAATAAATAAATAATATACTATTAAGAAGGCCAGCATAACCTGGAGCTCAGATTCTGGAGTCAGAGAGAGTTCAATCCTGGCCACTAAATACTGGACTTTTCAAAGTTTTGCTTTCTTCATCTGTAAGAAGGGAGTGATTGAGAATCCATGTCAGATGTTGTGAAGATAAAGTGGAATATAGTAAGCCCTTCGTGAATATTACTGTAAAAACTGTGTGTGACATAAACAACAAGAAAGACTCCAGATTTGAGATCAGAAGACCAGGTTTTCATCGACTTCCCTCTCTTATTTACTGTGTTCCCTTGGACAGAAGAAGTCTCTATTTTCTAATCTATAGGAAGGGAATAATGTCACCTAGTTTTAGACTGCCATGAAGAAAGCTTAACATTTTGCATAAGAAGGATGCTTAATATTCATATGGTGAATGAACAAAAGAATGAATGATGTAGAAAAAATTCCAAATTCAGAGAACTTGAATTGGCATCCCAAGTTTATTCCTTCCTTTCTGTGTGGGTTAGGACAAGTGACTTCACCTCTCAGAACCTCAGGTTCTCTTAGTATAAAATCAGGTACTCCTGCCCCCAGCATTATTGCAGAATAGATAGTAAGTATTTTTTTTTTTAAGATTTATTTATTGTTTTTGACACAGAGAGAGAGAGATACAGTCAGAGACAGAGAGAAAGGGGAGGGCCCAGAACAGTCTCCATAGTTGCACATCATCAGTTTTTCCACATAGTTTCATTCCACAGGTGGGCGGGGCTGCGCAGGGCAGGAACTGGGCCGGGGTCTTGCCCCGGTGAAAACTGAACTGGGGGCACTCCCCAGTTCAGCATATGGGTCCACACGGGCTGGGGCCAGGATTCGATCCTTGGTCCCCAGGGCTGCAAAGTGAGCGCCTAACCCACTGAGCCATCCCGGCTTCCCCTAGATAGTAAGTATTAAAAAGCCTTGCACACTGTAGGGCACTGTGATCATGCTAGTTTAATATTACACAGTGCAGAGTCCTGAGTGAGAAACTATGGGGGCTACAAAGGTGTGTCAAGTCCTCCGTCCTGGGCCTAGAGGAGCTGTGATAGATTTGGGGAGGGAAGGCACAGAGCAAGGGCAGAACGACACAGAGAGTCCCACCTATTCCTTGATTGCACACATATTACGGAGCACTGAGCATGCTTTCATAGGTCTAGTGGAGGTTGCTAGGTTAGGGCTGGTGGAAGGGCCTTGAAGGTCAAGGTAAGGCCCCTGCACTGGCTGTGCTATGGATAGAGGTCTCAGAAAGCCTGTATGCTATCTATGCTCCTGAGTTCCCTTGTGGGGCAGGCATCTGGTTCGCTGAGTCTCACTCTGAGGAAGAAATGTGCACAATCCATTTGAATCAGCCATTGAGTGAATGACCCCTCCCATAGGTCGGTGGCCTATCTGGCCACTACAGCTGGCAGCCACAAAAGACCCGCTGAACACCCAATCGAATGGAGCAGCCTAAGGCTCCAGCCACTCTTCCTGGGAGCAGGAGGGTGAGTTGCAAGGTGATTTCGCTGTTGTTGCAATCTCCCTTTAGACACAGACTGTCCTCCAGGGCAAAAATAGCAGCCTCAGAGGCAGGAGAGAATTGTGACATCATCCCCAGGTCAGCCACCAAACTCCCTACCAGCCAGCTGGTCCCGCCTGCCTCTTGGAGACTTGGGCCAAGGTCCTAGGAGATAGTTTTAGGGACCTCGGGCCCCTTTCCAGCCCCCTGGCCCCTGTTCTGGGCTCTGTCTGTGAACAGGAATCCCACCCCCACTCGGCTATTTGCCCACTGGTGGAGAGGAGTGCATTCAGGGTGCACTGTGGCTGTGCCAGGCCCGCCTCCATCTCCCCAGGGCTGAGGGCTGCAGACCCACAGGGACCTGCAGGGACCTGCAGCCTCTAGGGCCCTGAGCACACGTGTAGGGCTGGAGAGGAGGAAGGCACCCAGCTTGGAGGCTGAGCTGAGAGGAAGCCGCTCTGCAGTTCCTGGGAGGTGGGAGAGAGGGAGGAAGGGAGGACAATTTGCAGACAATAGAGGAGTTTGTGCATAGAGGTGTGTGTGTGTGTGTGTGTGTGTGTGTGTGTGTGTGTGCGCGCGCGCGCGCGCGCTCTGCGCAGAAGATGGCAGGAGTGGAGAGTCTGCAGCCTCTACTGATTAGAAGGGTTTTGAAATTGATAAATTACTTTGTATTGGGGCAAAATGATTTGACCAGATTTCAAATGTCTCAGAGAAGGGAAGCTTCTCTTGAGCCAACTATTGATTGCATTTAATAGAGCTGGGACTTTCTCACTTTAAAACAACAAAATAAACATCGAAGAGAAAGCACTAACTCACTTCTCTCCCTTTTTCTCCCCTCCTCCTCCCCTCCACCTCCTTCCCTCATTTCCTTCTCTCTAAGAACAGGAAGAGATCCAGAGACTCACCCAAGGCCAAGGTGACTGTGGGGCTGTGGGGGCAGGGCTGATGTGGGTGCCATGGAGTTCCTTTGGTGCAGATGGATGGTGGGGGTTTGGGAGAACAGGGGGCCCTGGGTTGGTCCCATTTTTCACAGATTGATTTTTGCCAAACGGAGACTGTCAGAGTCTTTGATAAATCACTAACCCAAGTGATGAATGCCCTGAGGCGGGGTGGGGTGGGGAAAAGGATGCTAATCTAGGAGGCAGCCCAGGGGAAGAGGGGTGAGGATGGGGGGCAAAGGGAGCCAGCTGAGTTAAAGCTGAGTTCTAGAAATTCTGTGAGATGGATAGCGAATCCTGCCTTTTTGTCTCAACAGGATTTGACCACAATCATTAACTCAACCGTACTTCCAAATTCATTTTCAGCCTGTCTTTTGTCTGTCTCTTGCTGTCTGTCTCACTGTCTGCCTCTTTACCTGCCTTCCAAATGGACTCTGATGGTTTCTTCGAGGAGAGGATTCCTGTGGGCCTTCTGGAATTGCGGGAAGGTGTGTGGGGAAGGCTGGTAGCAAGTAGGGGCTTGGCAGAGGCAAGTGGTAAGGGGCCTCTTGGGAAGAACAGAGAAGGTGAAGGTGTGGGGGCAGCAGAGAGAGGGAGGGGCTGGGATGTGTGTGCAGACATGAGTTTATAGAGAGGCCCTGGATAGAGAGAAGCCGGTTTCCAGGACGTCCTATTGCTCATGGAGGGTAAGTTCATGTCATGTGATTCTCCCCAAAGCAGTGAGAGCAGAGACCTGCCTTGATTAGGCTCCTTGGGGAACAGTAGGAAACGCAGAAATGGAGAGAGACCGACCCAGAGCCACAGACTAATCTGTCCTCATGCCCAGAGCCTGCCTTGGAGGCAGTCTGAACCAGCTCTGGGGGACCTTAGACATGGGACTTAGCCTCGCTCACCTTCTGGTCCCTCATCTATAAAATGGTGTAATGTCATAGGATTGCATGAGGTTTATATTAAGACCATGTGTAGAAAGTGCTTAGCACGGTGCCTGGCTCATAGCAGCACTCAGTACATGTTAGCTGGGAACATTCTCCTTCCTGGGAGCCTCATGGAAGATTCTGAAGTCATGAGAAATTGTGTCAGCCATTCTGGAATCAAGAGGAGGAATTTCTGGCTCTGCCTGAGGTAGAGAATTCTACCCAGATTACCTATCCATGGGCCAGACTGCACTCCATGCCCCATCCACATGGTCGGTGCTGATGAACCGTGGGCCTGGGCTCTTTCTCTGTGAAGGCGGCTAGAACTTAGTCCTCGAGATGCGCGCCAGGCCCTGGCCTATCTCCTGAGGGCGTCTGCCAGTGGGCGTTGTGCTTGGCTCCTCCTTACCTCACCGGCCAGCTGCCACGCCCAGGAGCCCATCCTGGCGCTGTCCATGGTGCTGTCCTACACCCTAGCCGAGACTTGCCCAAAGAAATCACCCCAACCATCGCACCTGGCCCCCCATCTTCAACATCTCCGATGATCTCCCCAGTCACCAAGAACGAAGTCTGAGCTCACGTTCTGGAACGCTGCCAGGCAGGAAGCTGCGTTAGTATAAAGAATCACACAAAAGGCCTCAGGTAATTATGTCTCTTTTAAGCTGCTAACAGGATTGGCCGTTTGATAAATGGGGGGATTTGAGGCTGTTTTGTCACTGACAAGCTGTTGTAAGATCATATTGGAAGCTGAAGACAGTTTATCTTCATGCATGTGGTGGAGAGAGGGGAATTCTCTGTGGATTTTACACCCTCTTCAAATTAATGTGATTTCCTAGGCCGGTCCTGTGCATGGGAGTGAGTGATCTTTATGACTCACCCCCTGATTAGATTACCTGGCTCCGCAGCCACCTCAGCCCCTGAGTGCCCTCTCTCTCCAGCCCCTCCCTGCTCCCACCCCTCCAGCTCCCCTCTGACCTCCACACTAGCTCTGCTGTCAGGTCCAGCTGCTGAGCAAGCCCACGGCTCAATTACTGCTGGCTAGCCTGGGAGGCAGAGGGATCCGATTTCTTCCACTTCTCTGGAGGGAGGAGGGGTGGGAAGAAGAGGGAGGCAATGGGAGAGGAAAGGAGGGAAGCAGAGGAGGAGAGAAGAAACGAGACAAAGAGGGAGTTTAACCAGAGAAAACAGAGCCAAGTCAACGGAAAGAAAATAAAAAGAGACAAAAGCAGTAGCAAAGGGAGAGGAAGGGTTTTTCCTTTCATTTCCAGAACCTTATTCTCCACAAGTACCAAGGTGGCCTTTCCCGCACCCCCAATTAAACAGGTTCCCCCGGTATTTCCTCAGATACTCCATTTTATTGTCTCCATGGTGTTCACCATTACTGTCTTGTTTATTTTTTATTTTTTGCTTCTATAATGTTTGTCCTCACCCCTAAATTAGAAGACCCACAAGGACAGGAGCCTGGCTGCCATGTTCTTCCCAGCACTCCAGCACCCAGCACTGAGTAGGTCCTTGGTAAACACATACTGACTGCACCATGTGGCAGGTCTGAAGGGGCTTGCCCCTGGGCAGAGGTCTGGTGGTAAAGGGGACAGTGCAGGGCCCAGGGTTGGATGGCCAATGATAAGTCCACTGGCTGGATTTGGGGAGATATTTCTAGGGACGGGAATGATTCAGTAGTTCTTTAGACAGAATTAGGTGTCCTCCAGAACATAGCTTTTCACAGTGTGGTGCCTGAACAGCTACATCAGAATCTCCTGCCAGCCTGCATGTTCACACGCATTCCACATGACTCTGAGTCAGTGGATCTGAAGTTCCCACTTTGAGAAACACCGTTTTAGGGGATGGTGGGGAATGGGTGAGCTGAGGGGGTCCTGTTCCAGTGAGATCTCAGCAGAACCAGTGATCTAGGCTGCTGTTGTGTGTGTGTGTGTGTGTGTGTGTGTGTGTGTGTGTGTGTGTGTGTGTGTTGAAAGGCTAGCGGTTGGAATATTTGCAGTGGAATGAGGAAGCTACAATCAATTATCTCCAGCTAGGTATTACCTCATTCTACACAGACACTGGGAACTATTTGTGGGAGAGCTCCCCTATTCAAAGGAAGGGCTCAACCTGTTGGGGACAGTTCTCCTACCCAACCCAGAAGCCTAGAGGAAGAGGAGGAGGCCATCAACAGATGTGAAGAGAAGGAGCACTCCCCACCCCGTGCCCAGGGGCCTCTGCTCCACCACCCACGGCAGTCTCTGCAGCTGGTCAGTCACGCCTCATTTCCCAGGCAAGCTGTGTACCCACCCCCAAGCCCCAGGCCAGGCTCCCTGCCTCTTCAGGGGACCTCCCCCAGACTTACATGCTCCAGGATTGATTGACTGCCATCCCAGCATATGCTCCCCACCATGCACACACACGACCCAAATACCACCGTACCAGACAGGCAGCGCCTGCACAGGACAGCTGAAATACAACCGTGGGCACTCAGAGGTGATCCATCGGACAGCCTGGGGGTCTTCATGCTGACCCTCCACCCAGGTCTGAGAAGAGGGAGGAGTTTAAAAAGATAGCTCACCCACACCACTTCTGCTCAGTAAACCCAAAGCACGTAGAGGCAACTAACACTACCTCCCATTCACTCTCTGCTCCAGCAACTGTGCCCTTAATGCCTCAAATACTCCACAGTCTCTTCTGCCACAGTAGCACCCTCGCTGTGCTGTTCCCTCTGCCTGCCATGCCCTTTACACTCTTCCCTACCTTTTATCTGATAACTCCTACCTCTCTTCCTCTCTGGGCCTTCCCAGATCCCCTGGCTCTGTGCTCCGAGGCTCCAAATCCTTTACTATTTGCCACACTCCATACTCTTGTCATTATACCTTCAGTGTCTGTCTTCCCTACTCAGCTGTGAGCTCCACAGCAGAAGAGACCACACCTGTGTATTTTATCCACTGTTCTATCCCTGGCACCACCACCCATTAGTGCCTGGCACAGGGTGGGCACTCCGCCGGAAAGAGTAGAGTGTAGACAGTTATTTGTTTCAATAAAATGTTCCTGAGCATCTGGTATGTCTCAGGCACAGTGCTAGCCCCTGAGGATTCAGTGACAAGCAAAAAGACATCCACTCTCCTCTCACAGAGGCTGCAATCTGGTAGGGCAATGGATAGTTGTACATTTGCAAATGTGACAGGTGCTTATAGAGGTTCATGGTGACAACAAGAGCACATAAAAGGGGGATTTGGTCAAGCTGAGGAGGTCAGGAAAGTTTCCGGACATGACGATATTTCTCTGTGACAGAGGAGGTTGTGTAGAGTAGCAGTGCAGGGAACAGTGTTCTGGAGAGAGAGAACAGCATGTGCAAAGGCTCGGTGGCAGGAAGGAGGCTGACTCGTACAAGGAACTAAAAGGCCGGAAGTTCTGGAGTGTGTCTGGTGAAAGCCGGCAGAAGCTAGACCGCGCAGGGCCTAGTCCAGTGAGGTAAGGAAGTTCCTCCTCGAAGAGCAAAGGAGTTAAACACTGAAGAGTTTAAACAGCAGGGGGACTGGCATAGGCAGCAGAGATCTAATCAGAATTGCATTTTGAAAAGGTCACTCAGGCTTCAGTGTGGAGAGGAAAGGGAGGGGCTCGAGCGGAGGCCCAGAGACCAGTAAGTGGGGCGCTGCAGCCATCCAGGCTCAGACCATGAAGGCGCTGGTGCAGGTCCAGAGCCGCCGACAGATTTTTGAGAGTAAGTTTTCAAGCAACAGCACCAGCTGGTGGCAAAACTTAGGACTAGGACCCATCCCCAGGCTTTATACCTTCCTGTAGCTGTTGGCCTCCCTCTGAGATGTCTCGTGGGCCCCCAAAAGAGGAGTTCCCAGGCCTCCTGCAGAGGTAGCCCTGCTCTCTGCCACCCCCGCTCCAGGTTCCCTCATTTTGTACTGTGTTCCCCTAGGGGTGACCATACGTGTCCTCTTCCAAGCTGGAAGGAGCTGACTGGACACCCATAGAAAAGGTGACTTTCTCTCAGACCCCGCCCCCAGGTGCTTTGCATTTTGGGAATCGTAGTTCTGAAATAGGAAAGCTGGGTCTGCTCCTGACTGGGTCTGGCAGGCAGCCTAGTTGCCATGGCAGCAGCTGGGCTGGAGCCACCGAACCATTTCATCCACAGCTCTGCGAGCCCTGAGAGCCTCCCAGCAAGAAAGCTTGGGCTCTGGGGAGGAGGAGGAGGGAGGAAAGATAGAGAAGGGAAAGGAGAGGAGGGGAGGACCTCATGGGCCTTCCCCAGAGGCCTGAGCTAAACCTCACCTGGCTCTGAGGCTTGTGGACTAAGTTGAGGAGAAATCACCAGCTCATCCTTGGAGCAGGACTCCCCCACCACTGGGATCCAGTTCTGCGGTTCTGTGCTTGTCAGTCAATCAGACCCTGTAATTCAGCTCTGTGAATGCAAAGGCCTGCACTAGGCACAGAGAAAGGAGGGAGCAGCCCCCCATTCCCAGGGGATCCAAAGCCTGGGTGGAAAGGCAAGAAGGTCCAAAATAATGATTTAGGGAGAAAAGACTCCTGTTCGTTTTCCTTCCACAATGTTCCCAGAATCCATTTCCTTCTCTCTGCCCCTTGGCCACAGTCCTGGCCCATTCTATCCCGCCCAGAGAAGGCCTTCTAAAACACAAATCTGGTCCTGTCACACCCCTGCTTAAAATTCTTCAATGGCTCCCCTTTGCCCACGGCTGGATCAAGTCCAGGCTCTCTAGTAGGACCATTCATGGCCTTGCAAATTCTGGCCCGAGCCTCCCTGTCCAGTTTCTCCTCCTGCCCCCCCGCTCTGCTCCAGCCATGCAGAAGCTTTCTGCTTCCTCTTTTATACCCCTGCCTTTGCACATGCTCACCTCTGCCTGAAATGCCCTTCCCTCCCTCGTGCAACCTGCAGGCTGACCCAACGCCGCGGAAACACCTCCTCCTCGGCGGAGTCTTCCAAAATCCTTTTCCACCAGGGGAGGAATTAATGGCCTGGTGCTCTGAGCTCCCAGAGCACTTTGTACATCCTTCTCAAGCACTTATCACCCGTGTTGTGATGACTGTCTCTGGAGCTGCCTCTCCCTCACTCTCTCCTGCATCTGAGCCATCCAGGGGTCCCCAGGGCCCAGCACAGCATCTGGCACAAGGTAGACTCTTGATAAATGGTGAATGGGATTGAACTCATGAAAGGAAGGCTACGGACCTTCTCCGCTCTCTGGCTCTCCCTACCCTCTGCTCCTCCCACCTCCCTTGGGCCTGGTTGACTGCCTTTCCTGCCCCCACCCCCGCCCACTGCTCCGGTGGGACCCTACACCTTGAGCATAGCAGCGGGCTGGCAGGCTCTATCGAGCAGTGCCTTCTATTCTGGGCAAGGATGGCACGGGCACCTGCACGTGAAGACGGCAAGCCTCCCAATGTCACCGAGAATGTGTATCAAGTCATACCGGGTCTCCAGAGAGAAGGCACCCGTGTCTTCAATGGAATCATGATTTATGGACCCGGCTCCAGGAGCTGAAAAAACCAACCTAGGCTTTCCTGCTTCTCCACCTGGAGGCAGGATAATTCCAGGGAAGCCCTTCCTCCTGGGCATAGGCTCCCTCTGCCTGGACCTCAGTGCCAAGGCTTCCCCATCCAGCTCCCCTCGCCTCCCTCACCCATCACCTACTCCCTAGTCAGCAGTCCAAGCCTCCGGGGCCAGCAGTCCCTGCATGGAAATCCTGCCTATCACTTAACATCTGAGATGCCTGTGCCAGGTCACCCTCCTCCTGAGTCTCCTTTTCCCATCACAATAAGAAGATAAACATTCGCTGCCTAAATCAATAGTTCAGTAATTTGTGTATCCACCCATCCATCCATCCATCCACCCACCCACCCACATATTCCCTTCCATGAAGACTCATTAGGTGCTTAGGGTGGGCCAGGTGCTACAGATATAGAAGTGAATCAGAAAGACACGATTCCTGCCCTCAGGGAGCTTACGGTAGGTGGGAAAGATGAACCTCAAGGCAGAAGTGCAGACTTAAGTACAGTCCAGGCCTGATCCGGGACCTGAGTCGTTGTTTCCTCGATGACTTCTTACTGGGCGCCTGTGGTACAGCAGGCATGGAGGAAAAGCCCACTGCCAGGCCCTCCCCTCCCCCAGCTCCTGTTCTCAGTGCAGAGAGACAGACACGGCAGAGAGGACTGGGCGCTCACTGCACACCGCAACTGTGAGAGGCCGGGAGGGAGAAGAACGCAGGCTCTGCAGCTGCAAACGGGGGGGCCCAGGGCCCCAGGGATGAGATGTGGGGTCCTTCGCACCCATTCGAGGGGAAAACGAATGGACGGAGCCTTGATAGGACTGATTAGTTTGGGGCAAGAAACAGCCTTCCCTGATTAGGGTGTGACAATGATGAGCAAGGGGCGCCCATGGAGAAGGTGGGAGATGCCAGGAGGGCCAGCCACCCAGGGCCTGGGAGGGCGGGGGTTCCTAGAGCATGGGGAAGCTGCTATGTGGCTGCCTCAGCCTGCGCTCAGCCACTCAGCAGGACCCTTTGTTTTCTCTCCTCTGGAGGAGGCAGGAAGTGCCTGGTCCAGGTGTCAGTCTGGTGGCGGGGACAGGGCAAAGGCTACATGCCACTGGCTCAAGCTGTTCATACTGCAGCCCCTGCGCTGCCCCTGGGTTCCTCCCTCTGCTTCCATGGCTGCTGGAAATCAATGTCTTGATTCAAGGGGGTGCAGGCTCAAGGGCTGGGAGGAAGATAGGAAGTGAGAGGGGGCGAGAAATGGGGTGGGCTGGTGGAGAGCCCTCACTAATCCTCAGTGCTTCCAGAGAAAAACAGTCACCCGCTTGCTCGGTGAATCTGGGTCTCAGTTCGTCCATCTATAAAGTGGTGGGATTGGACTGGCTCTAAGGGCTCTCTGGCATCTCTTCCTTCTGTCGCTGGGAACAGGGAGATGGGGGAGGGGCGCTCTGCTGAGAACGGCTGGCTCCACCCTCTGCCCAGGGTCCCAAATCAGCATTTGTTGACATTTCCCAGGATGCCCTCAGTGCTGGTGACATTTCAGAGATAGGGCTAGAAGGATACAAGGCTGACCCTGCTCCAGACAGGCTCCGGCCACAGGGATGAGCCTCACATGCCAAACAACAGCCAAGGGTCCACTTCTGAGGTTGTTTTGGAACTGGCGCTGGGGCCTAGGTCCCCCCATGAAAATGCTGACCAGCGGAAGTGTGAGGCAGCTCTGGGCCCAGAGCTTTTCTCACCAAGCCTCCACGTCTGCCCCTGAAAAGGGAGCCCATCATCCCTGCCTCCTTCAAAGAATAGCTGTGGGACTCCAAGTACACACACATGAGAAGTGGGAAGTGACGTGGGTTGTGCAAGTGGGAAGGGCTCTGATGGGGCATTAAACCCCAGGGTGGGCATGGAGGGAGCGAATGGAGCTTGGAAGAGGTTAGCTAGGCGCGGAGGCTGGAAGAACCAGGTCAGGTTCTGGCAATTTCATAGACTGGAGAGAGCAACTTGCTGGGTAGAGTCCAGCAGAGGAAACCCAGGGAACCCTCTGATGCCCCAGTTGATGTTGACAGGTGGCCATAGAGCCGTGGACAGGCTCTGAAGCAGCTTATTTAAGGAGGGGACGCTCTCTTGCTGGTTTTACTCTGCAATCTCAGGACTGGGAGGGAGACCAGCTTGGGAGGCCAGGTCAGGGGACTGGGAAAGTGCTGCCTGCGATTTGGAGTAGGAAGAACTCCTCCTGGCTCGGGTGATCACTAGCTGTGTGGCCTTAGGCAGGTACTTTACCTCTCTGAGCCTCATGTTCTTCATCAGCACGATGAGAGGAGGGGTAGTAATAACGCATACCTTGAGAGTTTGTTGGGAGGATCAGAGAAGCTCATGGAGGTGAAGCACTTAGTGTGGGCTGCCACATACCAGGTGCGGAGCCATCATTAGTGACATCTGCTCTGAGACCCAAGAGGCAGGTTGGGCCTTGCCAAGAACCTTTTTCACTTCTGGTCAGCCTCGGCTATAAAGAGGAGAACCCCCTGCCCCACCGATGTTCATGCATTTAAGTGTGCACTGGGCACCTAAGGTACACCCAGCTCAGCATGCCGGGAAAAAGGACGGACATTTGTTGTCTAGTCAGTCTCAAGTTGCTGATTGTGTGAGTTTGAGGGATTCTCTTCCTCAATCCAGTCTCAAGTTTTTTCATCTTGAAAAATCCATAATCAAGCAAGGATTATGGATTAGCATTAAACACCACGAGGGGAATGGTTGATGGGGAAATCGACATTTGTTTGGTGCCAGAGTAATCCACAAACATTACTTTCTAGAAGCAAGGTGGGGAGAGTATCATCACTGTCATCAGCGGGTGTCCATCTGAGCATTTGTAATAGTTGATGGATTAGGTAGTATGTGTCTTCTAATGTGACGCACAGTGAGGTATCTGACATCAGCTCATATGTGTTCTAGCCAAAAATGTTTAAGTTGCCTCGTTCTAGCCTTTAGATATAACTTCTATTTTACAAGAAGTAAACTAGCACAAGGAAGTAACCAGACCTGGAAAGAGAGATATTCTATAGGAAGATTGACCTGGAGGACTAAAAAAACACAACAAAAACGTGTGTGTGGGGGTGGGGGTGGGGGATGCACTATCTTAAACAATTTAATGCACATGATCAGATGCCATGTGTGGTTCTGTATTGAGCTCTGACAAACCAAGTGTAAAGGATATTTTGGGGGTCAATTGAGATTTGTGTATGATTTGAGCATTAAAAGGGATAAAAATGTACTGAAATGGAAAGGTCAAGATTATTGACTGACAGAAAGGAGAGTGTGTATAATCTTTCCACGTTTTAGTAAAAAGGCTCTTATGCAAGAAAAAGTTAGAGGGGTATACATTAAGGTGTTGATAGTGGTGTTTTTATCTTTATTGTTATAAAGATTTGTTTTATTGCTTTTGACAGAGACAGAGAGAGACAGAGACAGAGTCAGAGAGAGACAGAGGAGGGGTAGGGCCCAGAGCAGTCTCCATAGTTGTACATCATCAGCTTTCGACATGGCTTTGTTCCACACAGGTGGGCAAGGGCCGCGTAGGGTGGGAACTGGGCTGGGGGCCTCCTGCGTGGGAAGTACGCCCCAGTTCAGCATATGGGTCCACATGAGCTGGGCCGTGACTAAATCCTTGGTCCCTGGGGCTGCAAAGTGAGTGCTCAACCCATTGCGCCATCTCGGCTTCCCCTGTTTATATCTTTATATTTTTGCTGTCTGTATTTTTTAATTTTCCACAGTGCACTTCTATTGCTTCTGTAATAATAAAATGTTATTTAATAAACAAAATGAGAACAGTAACAGCATATACGAGTCGGGCTGTAATAATGCAGTGAGAGAATACTGTTCAGCACAGGGCTTGGCATAAACACAGGCTTGATAGTTAGGTGCTGCTAAGCTGGTGCACCTCTACATGCCCCGTGAGGCAGACCTGGCTTATCGGGGATGCTCTCCCTGTCCCCAGCTCCTGGCACACAACAGGGCTCTGCTGATGTTTGCTGAACAAATCACTTCCCTTGGCCCAGCTTTTGTTGAATGTGAAGGGAAGCATGATGGAAACTGTGACCTTGTGCTCACATAGGTAGAGGTCCCTCAAAGGACCTCCTCTTCTTCCCCATGAACCCCAAAGTTATGCCTTCATTTGAGTCCTCACCGCAGCAGGAGGAGAGATGGTCTGAGCCAAAACAACCAGGTGCCCCCCACTCCACTGACCTTAGTCTCTCAACCCGCCAAACTTATTTAAAACTTCCCTCACTGCCCTAAACCCTGGGGCTGGGCTCAGAGCTGGAGGCTGGGTCTGAGGTTGTTCCACGAAGCTGCACTGGGATGAAGACTAGCCCTAGCATAGGAGCTGGTTCTGGATTTGCGTCTGAGGCTAGCTTCCCAGAGAGAGGTTCAAAGAGGGGACTCGCCTGTAGTTGACTCCACTTCTGGCCCGAGGACTTAGCCCAGGTCTGAGACTAGCCCCCTGTTAGGAGTTGGGTTTAAGCTTTGAGCTGCGCTGAGGCCTGAAGCCTGCTGTTGACTGAAATCTGAAGCTAAATCTTGTCCTTGATGAGGTGGTCACTGGGGCTAAGAACTGGGCCAGTCCCCTACCTGGCCATGGCTGGAAGCTGTCTCTGTAGTTAGAGGAGGATGGTAGAGGGATGGAAAGGGGTGGTCAGGATAGAGGCTCTCCAGAAGGGGTGTGAGAAGGGCGTCTCCAAGGATAAGGAGAGGTGTCTTCCAGGTTCCTGCTCTGGCCCCGGTGTTCACAGAACCAGTAGGGAAGGGGAAGAGAGAGAAATGTGCCCTCTCGGGGGTGGGGGGATGGGTATGTGCTGGGGGTCCTCTGGCACAGGTAGAGGTGCAGTGTGGAGGGAAAGGAAACAGGCACAGAGCCAGAAGGGGTCCCCAGCAGCTGGAGAGGGGGCCCTGCATGTGTGGACAGCACCCCATTCCCCAGCTCCTCCCCTTAGAGCTGGCTGAGCTCCTCGCTCATTAGGCTGACATCTCCTGCTTAATAAAAAATACATGAATAAATAAATAATAACAGCCACAACAGAGCGGGAAACCGCGTTCCACTCTTCTGTTTCCCCAGCTCCTTCCTTCCAGGCTCGGTCTGGAAGGATGGGCGGTGGGGATGCTCCCAGGTGGGGTCAGGCTGTAAATGGCCTCCTTCCCTCTCCTAGCGCTGCAGGCGGCCACCCACTGGGAGGGACGGTGGGCGGGTGCGGGACACTGCGCTTAGGGCCACTGGGCAGGCCTTCGGTGCCCCCCATCTACCACTGCAGGGGCACGGACTGGGGGAAGTCTGGACAGAAGCTGCCTCTCTCAGCTTTTAGAAACGAGGCAACAGCTGAACCCTTAGGGTCAGGGCTGTGAGTGGTCCCCAACCCACAGAGACCCCAAGTCCGGGTTGGGCAAGAAACAGGGTGAGAGAAGGGACTGAAAAATGGGACAGCCAGTGGGTTGCAGGGGCAAACAGTAGCCGGTACTTGCCTGCGGTGGAGGTGGGGACCTTGCCCCACACCCAGTGCCCAGGGGGAAGACTACCTTTCTTAGAAGGAACAGCAACAAAAACCACGTTTTCTTCGTCCTGGAAGTCTCATGTCTGTCCCTTTCTCTCTGTCCTTTGTATCTCACACTCTATCTCTGTTACCACTTCACTGCCTTTTATTCCATTATCATCTTTCTTACCCGGGTCAGTACGCCTTGGAGATGTTGGCCAGGAGTGACCCACTGCTCAAGGTTAAGGAGAAGTATTTAATTCTGCTCCAGACCTGGTGTTTCAGCACCATGGAGAGCGTCCGGGAGGAACAAGAACTTGGATTGATTGGAGAGGGTAGCACGGCTGCTTGAGGTGGGAAAGGGGAAGACTCTAGGCAAGGGTCACCCTCCTAGGCTGGGTGACTTTGAACTGGGACTCAGAAGTTTTGCTTCCCTAGACCAAAGAACCCCCACTGCTGCCAGCAAGGACAGTGGGAGGTTTACCGATCCCTGGCCAGGAAGCTCTGGGAACCTGTGTGTATAGAGTGCAAAGCTAAACACCTGAGCAGATTATGGTTTGAGGGTTTTCTCTCTTCCATTTTTTGTGTGACCTTATTGTGATAAAGTACACACAGCAAACTGTACCAGTTTAACCATATCTCCTTGTACAGTTCAGTGATATTAAACACATTAGTTATGCTTTTTCTTCAAGAGAATGGAGGGACCCTTGGGCAGTTGTTGGGAGGCTGTGTGAGGCGTGTTGCATGAGAGAAGAGGGCAGTGACTGCCTTGCATGGGAGGGGGTGCTGAGGGTAGGGCAAGCAGGAGATAGGGACCAGGGTCCTGGTAGGCCTGCCTGTTCGTTCTGTCAGCTGCAGGCTGGGAGATGGGGTCAGGCAGAGATTTCCTGGGCCCCAGCTCAGGACTAACAGGACCCAGGAGTCTCTCTTCCCTCCAGCAGCTCCCTCCCGATGGAGCCTGGAGCCAGATTTCAGGAACAGCCCAGATGTTCAGGGGAGATGCAGGAACAGGGAGCAGCTGGGGCCTGGAGTTCCTGTGAGGGCTGGCACAGGGAGGGCAGCAGCTGGAGGAGGTGCTGGGGCATGTGAGAGTTGAGATTGGCTCCACCGTCTGCCAAGGTGTGTGCCACAGGGTGGGCCTAGGGTGGGAGACTTGGGCAGAGAGCAGGCTAGGGCAGGCAACCCTGGACTGGCTACCAAGATCTGTTCTGAGCTGCCTCTTGCTGTGGCGGGGCAGTGTCCCCTCTCTGCCACATGCAATGCCAGGATACCGACAAGATAGACCCTGCCCCTGCCCCTGCCCCTGCCCCTGCCCTTGGAGAGCTCCTGTCCCTTTGTAAGGCTTTCCCCCAATGCAGGGCTTTGCTGGGACCCCAGGAACCACCCCTCCATCCAGAATGGCCACTGCTTGTGGACTGGGGGAGGAAAGCCTTGCTCAGAGGCCTGAGAATGAAGCCGTCCCCTCACTTTTTACTCCAGAACCACACAGCTTATCTTTCCATCCAGAGTGTTATGTCATCCCTGCTGGCCCCAGCCGTTTCTGTGGTTCTTGGGAAGGTGACAAATTGCCTGAATCTAGAATGGGTGTCTGCTCCATCCTGCTTTGCTGCATCTGGCTGTGATCAACTCACCATCCTCAGACCAGCCTGGGGGAATGATCAGGAGCCCCATTTGGTAGATGAGCAAACTGAGGTGCTGAGAAGTAAGATCACTTGTGGAAGTCACACCTCTTCAACAGAGCTGGGATTTGAACCTGACCTTGCACAACTCTGTCTTTCTACAATCCCCTCTCTGGGCAATGTGGTCACACTGGCTCTGCACACCAGTGTAGCCCTGGGCACATAGGCAGATTTTCCTTGCTGACCTCCATTTCCCCTTCTGTAAATGAAAAGGTCGGAACAGGATTATGTTGAAGAGCCCATCCCTTCTGCTGTCCTGGGAACTGTACTGATGGTCCTCTAACTGAGGGTGAGGCAGTGACCAATCCCCGCATCTGCCACTCCTGAGGAGGCATCCCAGGGTAAGATGCTCAGCAGGGGTGGGCTCCTCTGTTGGCTATAGCGCTGGGGTGGCAGTGGGGTCTGGGGGAGGCCAGGCCCTGAGCCCCAGCTTTGCCTGCTGGGGAAGAAGTGTAGATAGAGGTCTGGTGTAGAAAGGGGGCCTGGCTGGCTAAGCCAGAGCCAGGCACGCAGAGCAGAATGAGGCTCAAAGCTCCAAGGCTTTGCAAATGGATTTTGCTGAAATGGAAATTTCCATCCATCCCTGAAATGAGCCTGGCAGTGAGGCCAGGTCTGCTGAGGCTGTGGCAGCTGGGGATGTGGAAAGGGATGAAAGCCAAGCTGTCAAAGCCCCTCACATCTGCCCACTGCTCCCCAGGCCCCCCATACCTCTCCTCCACTCCTCTCCCCTGCACAGGAGGCTCCCAGATCCTCAGAACCTTCATGAGCCTCACACCTTTTTATACTCTTCTCACTTTCTCCCCCAACTCTTTTATGCCTCTTACACCCCTACACACCTGACACTCCCCCCGCACTGTCTTTTCACCTGTCGTACCCTCATGCCTCCCCACCCTCCACCTCAACCCCCCACACACACCTGACACTCTCCCCACCTCCTGTGTCCTCACACTGCCCTTTCACCCCTCACCTCCTCGTCTCCCTCACCCCCTCCACCCCCACCCCCGTCCATACCACTCCTCCATATGCACTCTCATACACCTGACACTCCCCTCCTCTCCTGTCTCACCCCTCCCCCTCCCTGGCTCACCTCCTTCACCCCTCACACACTTTCCTACTCCCCTTGGCACCCCCTTATCCACACCGCACATCCCCTCCTCACGTCACTTTCTGGAACCCTCTCCTGCTCTTGACTCGCCCTCACCTCTTGCCACTACAGGAGCCACGATCCCTGCCCCCACCACATTTCTAACCCCCTTCTCACCTACTTACAGCCCTCCATCAACGGCCTCAGGGCCAAATATCTCCTGCTGACCAGTTAGGTTCCAGGGCCAGACTCCTAACTCAGCTCCTCTGGGCGGGATGAGCCAGGCACTTACCTGATTTCTCTGAGATTCCACATCCTCGTCTGTAAAACGGGGCCCACAACGTCCACTGCCTCTTGGGGCTGCTGTTGGGACGGAGGGGGTCAAGGCTAGCAGCGCCCTTGCCCAGCACACAGGACACGAAATGTGCTCCCCAGGAGGGTTGGTCTGGTTTGTTGTCACTTTGTGCAGGCCCTTTGCTGGGTAGTGCTGGGTGGAAGTGTGTGGGCAGCGTATGTGCTAGATCTAAAGAGCAGCTCAAAGTACCAAAAACTATTCTGGGGGGAGGGGTCAAAGATGAATTTGATCAAGGAGGCCCGCAGGGGTAGCGAAGCATTGAAGGACGGGCGCTAACTAGGCTATTGGGAAACCTGGGCAACACCAGCCTTAAAGGGATGCCTACAAACGCTTGGCCATAGGGATGGGACCCCGCCTTCCCGACCAGCAGCCCGCCAGCCTGGACCTGACGCACTTCGAGGGGCCTGTGCACTCTTCCCTCCTGGGGCCACTCCAGCTGCAAACACTGGGGGACACTGTGCTCCCTCCATGGACAATGGGTGTGGAGGGAGGAGGAAGGGTGCTTCCCCCAGGAAGCTTCTGCCCAGTGGGGAAGGGTCGGGACCGGAAATCCAGGCAGGACCAAGTGGGCACAGTCCTGAGAGCTGGTGCAGGGGGAGGTGGGCTGAGGCGGGAAGAGGGCCTGGATGCAGAAAGCAGGGGGAAGTGGGGCAGGCTGAGTAGAGGACACAGAAGTGGTGACTATGTTTATGTGAGAACCAGGCAGGGTGGAGGGGAGGGGGTCTGGTGGGAGGGGACATCTGGAGTGGGTGTGTGTGAGGAGCTGCAGCCCCACCCCCACCCCAGGGCAGAGCCCAGGGAGCAGAGCCACAGGTCCTCATCCTCTACTCACACGTTGACTTAGTCCACATTAGTAATTAAGCAGGAGCTTCCTCCTGCCCCAGCCTCAGGTGCGGGCACAGGCGCAGAGCCTGGGTTAAGCGGGGCCACCAGGTAGAGAGAGGTGGGTGGGGATGGGGCAGAGGTGGCAGGTGAAGGAGGACACATAGGGGCGGTCATTGAGTGTCCACGCTGATGAGAAGTGACCCTGGGTCTGGAGCCTGAGGTCAGGGACAGGGACAGCCAAGGAGATGAAACTGCCCCAGGGTGGGGCGAAGGACAGGGACCAGGAGCCCGGACACACAGAGCCGGGGAAAGGGTGGAAACTGTCAAGGCCAGCGGAGGTACAGAGGCTGGGGTGGGCTGTGTCGGCGGTAATGGCAGCCAGGTGCAGAGCATGTGCCCGGACCGGAGGGGCTGCCAGTGAGCCAGGGACATGCATACCTGCTCGGCATGGCCGGGCCTGCTCCTCAGAAACCAAGTCTGTGTCGTCACGAACACCCAGCACCTCAAGGGAGAGGAGGACTCATGGGGGATTGAACTACCTTTCAAGTCTAAAGCCTGGATTCCTCCAGGCCCCGAGACAGGCTTGTGCACACATTCCCTAGAGCATTGTGGGATGCTGGCTGACACCAGGGAGCCACGTGGCTGGCCCCGGCTCCTTCAGTTCCAGTTTTCTTTCTAGAGGTCAGGAAAAAGAGGGGCCTCTCATTCTGGGTGTGGGCAGAGTCCGAGGAAGGAGGAGATATTGGACTGGGCCCCAGCTTGCAGCCCCTCAGACAGGACAGGGCGGCCTTGGTTAGAGCCCTGACTCTGCCCTGTTCTAGTCACACGTGATATGACTCATTCTCCTTGGCTTCTTCATCTCTAAAGAAGGTAATTATAACAGCATCATGAGCCAGCCTGGCTATGTCCCAGGCACTGTGCCAGGCACTGTATTTCTATATATCCTCACACAGCCCTATGTGTTAAGTACTGTCCATCTCCCCATTGTACAGATGAGGAAATGAGCCCAGAGAGGTTAGGTGACTTTCCTACAGTCACACAGCTGGTAAGTGACAAAGTTGGGACTGACCCCAGAGCCTGATGTACGGCACTTGTGTCTTCGGGTGGCTGTGAGGAGTAAAGGAGAAAGGCACACAATGAAGTGGTTCGCCCAGTCCCTGGCACACAGTGAGTGTTCAAGAAATCGCAAGTGCTTATGTTCCCATTTATTCTTCTGTGCAGGTGCTCTGAGTTTCCCTTTCCTGCCACTGAGGTGGCAGGGTGTGAAGGAGAGGATGGAGACTCTGGTTGTGGGGGTGGGGGCTGGGGAGGCAGCCGCAGGGAGGCTGTGGGTGCAGGGGGAGGTGGGCTGAGGCGGGAAGAGGGCCTGGATGCAGAAAGCAGGGGGAAGTGGGGCAGGCTGAGTAGAGGACACAGAAGTGGTGACTATGTTTATGTAAAGACCGCTCCAGTATCACCTCGTTGGCCAGACATCTGGTTTCCATGGGCATCCCTGGGGAACTGCAGTCAGACAGCATGACTTCAGCGGCTCTAATGCCACCCACCCCAGGCTTGCCTGCCCTTGCTGGCGCCTGGAGCTCAGAGCGGTGGGTCTGCCCCTGGAGCTCACTGGGAGGGGGTGGGAATCCCTTCTGGCTGCTGCTGACTCTCCTCTCACCTGCTCAGCTAGAAACAATGGGGTTTGTCACCTCCTCATCCTGTCTTTCCTCCTAGATAAGGGGGTGGGAGACTATGAAGAGCTGAAGAGGGCATTGGTAGACCCCCTCCATGCCGCGCCCCTCCACAGTCACCCAGAGAAAAGATCCGATGGAGGGCAGCCTGGCAGCTGCCCGGGGGCACCCATCTGTAAGGGGTGCCGAAGCTTCACCGGTCACTTAACCAGTTGGAGAGAAGCGTAGTTACCGGGCACAAGCCTGGGGTGGGATGGAGGTTGTCAGGAACACTTCCATAAGCTGCTGGCACAGAGGTGAGGTCCCCTGGGGTGCCCAAGCTACACCTGTTTACTGAGCTCCTTTCAGAGGAGGGCGTGCTGGGGAACCAGCAGGGTTGGAGGTAGCTCAGTGGAACTAACTGGGGAGGTGAGGGCCAGCGCTGACTTGTTCAGGCTGATGGAGAAGAGGCTGAGGGCTGCAGCTGGGGAGCCCCGCTTCCTGCCCAATCCCCTCGCAGCCTCTCGTCCAAAGAAGTATTGAGCAAACACTGGAAGAGCATTGGCTTGAAGAGGCATCAAATGATTACCCTGCCCTTGGCTCTCTCATTTTTCTGTAGCAAAAAATACCATCATGATGACTTTAATGATTCTCTTCCTGTCTTGTCATGAGTGCCTCCTGCTCGTTCATTCATTCTTTCATTCACTCATTCCACAGATATAGCTAAGCACCTACTGTGCGCCAGCCACTGTCCCAGGCACTGGGGATATGACAGCAAACTGATTCCTTTCTCCCATTGCTCAGCACCCCATGTTTGATTGAACCAGCAGAGATCTAGGGCCTTTTGTATGTCTAGATAGAATTGGGTGGATGTGGGAGTGAGGGATCAGAAGAGGTCACAGGTTTGGGCTCTATCCCCAGTGAAAACCCATCTCCTTGGGTGACAAGGAACCATGGTAGAGGTATCTTTTTATGTCCCCAGCCCAGCACCAGCTCTTCATGTCCTCAGGACCTGGTGTGTGCTTACAGATCCTTGCTGTGTCCGGGAGAGTCTGTGGGTGCATCTCTTCCTGAGCAGAGCTCAAGACTGGGCAGTGGGGCGGGGGTGGGGTGGCAGAGGGGAAAGCAGAGGATGCCAGCACCCTCCCAACCCCCACCGTAGACCTCTCTTGGGCCTCTCTGCTGGGGAGGGGGGACGGGGGTAGACCAGGGCTGCCTATAGGAACCTTGCACCCAAATAGGGGACAGTCCACATGGTATTTCTCAATCCCCTGAGGAGGGAACTTGCAGGAAGGCCAAGAGGCAAGAGAGACCCTTGAAAGTCGTCCTCCCTGAAAAACAGAAGACATTGGAAGAACACAGGCTCCCCTCCCTCGCCACCACCCGGGCCGACTGCTCGCTTAGCTTGTGCTTCTGGACATTGTCCAATATTGAAAGGTATGAAGGCGCCCCAGTCCTGATAGCCCCGCCCCCACAGGGCCTGAGGAAAGAGGGGGATGAAAGCCCTGAAGTCGGGTTTTCTGCTCCTCTAGACTACAGCCCTGACCTAGACCCTCCCCAAAGCCAGAGACCCAACCAAGACTCCGAGGAAAGCAGCAAATCCTTCCCCGAGCCCATCCTGGATGCTGGGATAGTGATGGTTACAGCAGAGGAAGGCTGTGAGAGGCAGGGGAGTCTGTGGGGGGATCTGAGGGCTGGGGTCTCATGTGCTGAGAAGGGGGGCTGTGTCTGCACCCACGTCCCCCGTCCTCCCCCCCTACCCACACTGTCTGACAGAATGAGTTGCGTGTCTATTTTTAGTCAGACTGGAAGGAAAGGAAGTTCGGGGGCCAAGCCACCAGCCCCAACTCCTGCTGCCAACACCCACACCACGTGGAGCGGGGGTGCGGGAGGCATCCCAAGTCCCGGTTCCGCAGGAAGGCAGGACAGTGCTCCCTGCCACCTGCCAGCACAGGTGCTGGGCCTGGTGGCTGTGATGAGGGGACAGCCTCTGGGCTGGGGGGTAGGTGGCTGCCTCCTTTCTCTGCCCGGACATGCGGCTCTGCACCAGATCTCTTTGGCACAGAAGGAAAGGGTGAAAAAGGAGAAAGACCCAGTTTGGTCTCCTGAAAATAGAACTTTGGTAGCTCTGAGGTGCTTTCTTTTGTGGGCTCTTTGAGTGGAACCCCCTGCTTCCTCCTTAAAGGTTTAAACATCCTAACCTCTATTACAAGGTGTTTGGGGCTGGCTCATTCTCAGTGGGAGACTTGGATGAGGCCTGAGCCCATCAACTCTCCTCCACCCACGCCAACAGCAAAGGCTTGGCGGGGCAGAGAGGGAGGAGTTTCTCAGTGTCATTACCTTCCCAGCAGGAGGACTTCCTGGCTGAAACTCACAGCTGCTATAGTCATCCCTGTGGGCCAGGGAAAGACAGTTCAAGTGGCAGGAGAGTGTAGTTAGAGCTTGAACTCTCCAGTCAGACAGATGTGAGTTCAAATTCTGACTCCTCTACCTACTAGCCGTGTGACATTGAGGCAGTAGCTAACCCTCTCTGAATCTGTTTTCACATCTGTAAAATGGGGATAATCATAGTACCTGCCCCATAGGATTGCTGGGGATTACATGAGATAATAGGAGAAAATGCATACAGTAAGTGCTCAACGGTTAGTTGATGACCTTTGAAAAGCAGATTTAGTTGAATCCTGGGCCTGAACCTGACAGTGTGGTCGATCTCAGGGCCATGGTGCAGAAATTTGCCCTCAGATCTGACTTTGCTCACCTCCTTACTGACCCCGAAGCCCCAAGCCTCTGACTCTCAAGTAAAAGACAGAGTGGAAAAGTTGTTCCCTTCAGTCACCAGCTGCAGTCCCATGGGCTCCCCACCCCATCCTCTCACCCTTGCCCGCCCCCCAACTAGCCCAAGTTGACTACACACCTACAATACTGCTGAGAGAGTGGTGTGAGGTAACTTGTCAAGGGTGGGGTGGGGTAGAGAAGGTTGAGGGACACCCCAGATGAGACTGTCACAGGAGAGGGCAGAAATGAAAGAATGAGGACTCGCCACACAAATACATTTGTGGGTGGGAAAAACTTTGGAGGAACAGCTGGGTGGGCTACACAAACAAGCTTCAGCGGGGCCCCGGAACCTCCAGAAGGTGTATCCAAAGGGAAGATCCATAGCTTTTAGCCGATTCTTCAGGGGATCTAGAGCCTAAAATTAGTTAAGAGCCACTGTGGCCTCTGTGGTCTGGAAGTCAGGAGATCTGGGCGTTAGGCCTCGTCTGCCTCTCCTTCCTCACGCAGTAACCTCCTCCTCCTCAGTTTCCCCTCCTGCTCCACTGGCAGGGAAGGCCCACTGAGGTCCATAGTCCAGGTGGGGCATCCTCAGGCTGTGTGAAGTCTGGTGAGAAGTGATGGAGAAGATACCAAGAACCGGTACTTGAGAGGCAGGTTCCCAGGAAAGGGGGAAGGGGCCTCATCCCACCCCTTCCCAGGAGCCAACTTGGTCCGTCAGCCAACATGTCAGCCAGCCAGCCGACGGAAACTGAGCTTCATCTCTCCACCAACCCAGGAGGCTGTTGCCATAGCAACTTCATATTTATCCACTTTAGCTCCTAATTAAGGGGAAAAGCATATAACATATTGGATGTCAAGGAGGCTTTGTGAGCCTCAATTTAGTGGCCCTGCCTGGATGTCAAACTCAAGCGTGATTGCTGTTAATCACCTTCCAAATTACCAAACCAGGTCACCAAGGGAAAGGTCCCTCAGCCGTGGGGGCAGCTGGGCCTGGAGGAGATGAAGTGCTGGTGGGGGCAGGGAGCAGGGTCTGTTCAGCATCATGACCTGGGGGACTGCGGGTGGATGCCAGCTCTGTCGGTGTCCGATTTTAAGGTCTGTGGGGACAGTGTCTGGACCTGTTCCCGTTGACCCCCAGTTAGGGATCTCCACCCTGGAGACTCCCAAATCAAGGCCCTTGGACTGTAGAGAGGGACTGACCGATAGATGAACTAAGAAGCATGTAAGGACCATCTGGTGGCCTCTGATGTCAGAAGGAAAACTGACAGATGACCAGGGCTGCTGCGTGCAGGCCGGCCTGAGAGCCGGATGCATGGATGACTGCCACATGGCAGATGGCAGGTCTGATGGGGGTCTGCTTAGGAAGGACGGCCAGGGTGGCTGGACGCAACAGTGCATCTGAGATCCCTCAAGAGGGATCCCTCTCCCTTCATCTCCAGACCCGGGGCGTCTTCAGGCACAGTACCTCTTGCTGTGGTCACTGGAGCTGTGACTAGAGCCACATTCCTGGGGGAAGCTTCCACAGGTCCCTGGGGATGTGGGAGATGGGGAGTGGAGATCAGTAAAGTTAGGAGTGGGGGCACTGAGGGGAGGGCATCAGTAGAGTGGTTAAGAGCACGAGTTCGGGGGTCAGGCAGACATAGAGGGGAGTTTCATCTTGGCTGGTTATAGCTGTGTGTGACGTGGATCGAGTCAGCCAACCTCTCTGCTTTGCCTTTCTCAAAACATGATGACTGAGGGCTGGGCCTGGGGGTGGGGGTGGGGGGGAGTGAAGGCATACCTCCCCTCTGCAGCCTACTGGTCAAGGCTCCAGGACAAAGAACTCTCCGAAGGGAGCCCTGAGGAAGGTGTGGGAACAATTGGAACCTGCTGGCCCCTTGTGGGTTGGTTTTCAGCCTCAGAAGGGGCACTGGGGAAGGAGGCCTTTGTACTCAAAGTCTTGATGTCATCTAAGGGCCAGAAAGGACCTCTATGGAACCTGACCCTGGAAGATCATTAAAACAATCTGCGGGGAAGCCGGGATGGCTCAGTGGGTTAAGCGCTCACTTTGCAGCCCCGGGGACTGAGGATCGAATCCCCGGCTGTGCTGACCCATATGCTGAACTGGGGAGCGCCCCCAGTTCAGTTCTCACCGGGGTGAAGACCCCGGCCCAGTTCCTGCCCTGTGCAGCCCCACAACCACATGTGGAATTAAACTATGTGGAAAAACCGATGATGTGCAACTATGGAGACTGTTCTGGGCCCCACCCCTTCTCTCTGTCTCTGTATCTCTCTCTCTGTCAAAAACAATAAATAAATCTTTTAAAAAAAACCAAAACAATCTGCAATGATTCCAAAGGATCTACAGTCTGGGCTCACCCCAGATCTCCTGGGTGGGGGTCCTCAAACTACGGCCCGCAGGCCACATGCGGCCCGCTGAAAACATTTATACGGCCCGCCGGGTGTTTTTGCCGCCACTGCCTGTCCTGCTTAGCAGCCGACTCATCCCGGGCCCACAGTCTGGCCCTCCAACGGTCTGAGGGACAGTGAACTGGCTCCCTGTTTAAAAAGTTTGAGGACCCCTGCAAGGGATGGAGCCTAGGAAGTGGATTTTAAAACACTCCCCGGAGAATCTGAGAATCAGCCAAGTCTGGGACTTAGCTGGTCAAAACCAGAGACCATTGTGAGCCACAACTGGGAGAAGGGTTAGGCAAATCGTCCCCACCACTTAACCTTTTACGTAAAGTTCTGCTTGAATTGTGTTTGAAAAAAAAAATCTATAGCTAAAAAGTTTGGGAAGGTCTATTATGGTAATAATAATAATTACAGCTAACATTTATTGATTGTTGACTGTGAGCGTGGCACTATGCTAAGTGCTTCACATGGTTTGTCTCTTAATCCTCTCAATTGGTGCGGAGGTAGGCAAACCCATTTGTAGAGATGAGGAAACTGAGGTTCAGAGAATTGTGTCAAAGGTCACACCATTTGTTAGCAGTGGATCCAGGTTTCACACCTAGACAGTCTGCGTCCAGGGCTGGGCCATCTCCTCATTCTACAGTTGAGGAAACAGGAGGCCCAGAGGGGTGAAGTGGCTTTCCCAAGGTCACACAGCAAGTTGGAGGCAGAGGAGGGATTAGAACCCAGGAGGTCTTCTTTGCCCCTCTGCCCTCCATCCCCCGCTTTCAGACATCTCATGGAGCAAAGTTAGGGCAGCCTGGCCTGAGGGAAAGGGTCTCAACTCTGTTCCCCCCACTATAGGCAGAGTCCTGGAAAGAGCAGGTGGAATGGAAGAGGGTTGGAAGATTCCTGACTTGGAGCGAGAAGGGGAAACTTGGGACATGGGGACAACGGCCGTGGCAGCCTTGCTGGCCTGGTAGAGGACTTGCTGTGCCCTGGTTTCGGCAGATGTGGGCTGCAGCCATCCTGCTGAATGGGAGGCTATTAACGGAAAATGCTTCGCAAGGAGCTGAGCAGCTGGAAGTGGAGATCATCAGAGCTCTTGAATGGGGGCCTTTGTCCCTTCAGGAGGCTGGCAGGCACTTGCTCCTGGGGTCTAGGTCTGGGAGACTGACTGGTTGGGAGGCCAAGAGAAGTCACCCCCAAGAAGGCTCCATTGCCTCCCCTGCCTTCCTGTCCCTGTCTCTCTCCCTCAGCACTGTCCCACGTCCAGGTGACCTGGTGGGTAAGAACACAGGCTCTGAGGCCTGACACGAGGGCCTCACATTCTGAGGTGTGTTACTGAGCATCTCAGGGCCTCTGCTTCCTCATTTGGAAACGGAACTAAGAAGAGTGTCTTCTTGTCACGTTGTTGGGAAGATTGAGCAAGAAGATGGAGTGAATGCTCTGGTTGTGCTAGCTCTCATAGACATCCCCTGCAGCTGAGGAGCCGTTCCTCTTGGTTTCTGTCCATCCCAGGCCCTCCCAGAGGGTAAACTCCTCCTGGGTCTCACCTTCCCCTGGTCCCAACAACCCAGCAGGGGCTCAGGCCGGGTCTCCTCATTGAGACAGGCTGTGTATGGAGAGAGGGGAAAGTGTTAGGCTAGGCCCCATCTCGGAAGGAAGAGCTCCAAGGACAGAGCGCGCACGCCAGCCTGTGTGACACGTGATCGCCCACAGCTCCTCTCTGGTCACTCTCGAAGCCCTAAATATGCGCGTTTGCTCCTACCCAGGTCTCTGTGGGGGCTGTGTCCTCCACCTGGAACACACTTTCTCCCTGTTCTGAACTGTCTGACTCCTACCCATCCTCCAGATGTTTGCTAGAGACCATTCCCCCCTCCCCAGAAAGCTGTCCCTTAGGCCAGGAGGTCCTCCTGTGTGCCTCCCACTCTAGTGCTTACAAGCATTTCCCTCTAGGCCAAGCTGGCCCAACCCACGGCCTTCAGGCTGCATGTGGCCCAATACAGATTCGTAAACTTTCTTAAAACATGAGATTTATTTGCAATCTTTTTTTAGCTCATCAGCTATCATTAGTGTTAGTGTGTTTTATGTGTGGCCCAAGACAATTCCTCCTCCCATGTGGCCCAGGGAAGCCAAAAGGTTGGACAGCCCTGCTGTAGGCCATGATCTCCATTAGGGAAGAGACCTGTTTACTGAGCTCCCAGCCTGACTCAGAGCAGTCAATCTACAAATATTTTAGATGAAGGTGGTAATGAGTGAGTGAATAAATGAATGAACAAATGATTGGATTCCCTAGCCCAGGCTAGGGCAAGGAGGAAAGAAGAATATCTGGTAGGGTAAAGAAAAAGGGGTGTGGATGCTTCAGATAGGAATATAAACAATTTAAGTTTGTGGACTCCCCCAGGAGAAGGCCTCAAGCTGACCTTCTCTCTTGGGACTTGTCTTAAAGTTAGGCCCCCAGTATCTGTAGCCATCTCATTAGCATAGCTAGTGTTTACTTCCGACTCACTCCAAGTCAGTGACTGTGTTCAACACTTTATACACACAACCATTGTGTGCATGGAATTCTTAAAGCAACTCTGTGAGACAGGGTCCATAATTATCTTCTTTTTATGAAATAGAAAACCGAGGTTCAGAGAAGTGAAGACACTTTGCCCGGGGTCACACAGCTGGCAAACGGTGGGGCTGGCAATGAGGTTAGGGCCCAGGCGTGTCTGTGTGATCCTAGAGCTGGAGCTCTTCGCCGCTCAGCCATCTCAGCTCACCGGCAGGATGAAGTGGCAGTCACCATCCCACCTCCCAGGAAGTGGAAGTTGCTGGGGAACGAAGCTGGAGAACGCTCAGAGCAAACGTTCCCTTAGTGTTTGGTGAGCAACCACAGCGGACGGGGCCCAGCAGGAAATGCAGAACTGGCGGCCAGCCTGGCCAGGCAGCTCCCCATCTGAGCAGACAGACAGACAGACCCCAGGAAGAGGAGTGGGTGATGACAGTGGGCTGGGGGCCTGCCAGCGCATGCGGTGGCAACGGCTGGCGCTCATCACCGGATGGCTTGAGGGTGGACGGTGGTGGGCCCCAGGAACAGGGCGCCAGTACACAGAGCTCCACTCGGGGGCGAGGGGGAGGCTGCATGGAAGGCTTTGCACGTTGGAGGCTTAATCACTCAGCATTTGCTGAGCTCAGACGGTGCCTCTTGGCACTCTAGCTACTAACAGGGGTGACTTCTATTCCCACCCCCAGGGAGGAAGTTTTCCTGCTTCTTAAGGCTCAGCAGAGCACTCTGACTTGCTTGTTCTCTCCCAGTGGCTGCAGGATTCCCGCTTTCACAGTGCCCTTCTCTCCTGATGGATGGAAATGTCACGCTATTAGTGGAGCACAGAGCCCCTCGGTCTGTGGGAGACCCCGAGGGCTGCTCTCCCTAATTGTCCACCGGCCTGGAAGCAGGCGGCCCATTAGGCTCAGCCTTGGATAGTGTAGAAATTACCCAGGGAGGTGTGAGGAGTGGCCAGAGGGCTGGTTTCTTGCCATTCCTCAAGAGAAGCATAGCTCCTCAGCTGAGGGGTCTGTGACAGTCCTGTCCAGGTCCTGGTGTCACTGTGCTAGTTGCAGAGAGCTGAACACAGCAAGAGAGGCATGACTCCTGCCCTCAGAGCTGGGACCTCGAGCACTTTGAGAAATGGGAAGCACCACCCCAAATTCCTATGCCTTGGTGGCTTGGCTCAAAGTGGCAGCCCTTTAACCCCCATTCAGCCTTGTCCAGGTGCCATGGGACCAAGCCAGGCGCCAGGCATAGTGCCAGGGTGAGGGGCTGGTGCCAGTTGCAGTTAGGAGATCAACTTGAGTTGGAGAAAGAGTTGGGTCAGGTGAAAAGTAAGGACTGGAAAATTGGGGGTGGATTTCCCTCTGGGATGGATAGTAGACTGAGGGTGGAGTCGGATAGGTTGAGACTAGAGATAGGTTAGAGTTGTCATTAGAAATGGGATTAGATTATTATTGCTATTAGGGTAAGAATTTGGGGTGAACGTTGGCTTGATTTGGGTGTCAGGGACATGGCGGCTGGGGGTGAAGTTGAAGTTGGGATGAGGTTGGTGTTAGGGTCAGAGAGGTGAGGGTCAGCAGGATTGTGGCTGAAGTGTAGGTTTGCTGTTGGTGTGAGGGTTGGGGTCAGGAAGAGATGATACTTGGTGCAGAATTAGACCAGGAAGTGAGGAAAATGGTAGGAAACAAGTTTTCTCTCCACCTACCAGGGCGTGCCCTTTCAGAGCAGGTAGAAAACCCAAAGTGGGTGTGTGTGTCTCAGAAGTTACCTGCCATCAACCACCTGTTTCATCCATTTATCTTCACCTTCCCATGTGTACCCTCACCTCCTTCACCACCCATCCTTCACCACCCTTGCCCAAGAGCAAGGGTCACATGTTGTCTCCTTCCCGATCACAGCAGACGTGACTGAGGCCTGTGCTGTGTCCTTTTCCAGGCAGCTGCTTCATTGCAGAGTCCTCTGGGCTGGAGAACTGAGCTAGACGCAAGGCATTCTGGGTAAGGCTCCATGAGCTGGGTCCTCCTCCTAGGGGTGAGTGGGGACATGGAGAGCCCCCTCCCACGCCTTCCTGGCCCTTGCCAGGGCCCTGACTTTTCCCCTTCATTCTGCAGAGGCCCCAGCCCCTGCGTGCCCCCTCTTGCTTCTCAGGGTGACAAGCTGACATCCGCTGGCACTCATCACTTGGGGTCAGGCTTTTAAAGCTGTCATTGGGAAGACCATGGCCCCTCTCTCACGTGTCCCCCTGCCCCAGTGTCTCTTCATGCAGAAACATGCATCAGGGCATGAAGCAGAGGACGACTGTGGCACTGTGATGCCTCTTAAATGCGGGCAATTAGTGGCTAAATAAAATACAACCCAAGCCTCACTGCCTTCTCTGGCAGGAACTCACTGAAGGCTGCCTGGATGAGGGGCCCCGGGAATGGAGATGGGGAACAAAACGTGGTGGTCCTCATCCCCTGGTCTGCAGCCACTTGCTGGGACAGGGTTGCAGAGAAGAGGCTCACGGGCTCCTAACACATCCTCAGATGCTAGAGGGCTGGAGATGCAGAGAAGCTGGGGGTGTCTTGAGGGAGCTGAGGGAGAGTCCGGCAGAACAGTGAGAAGCAGAGGAGAGTAGCTTCGGAACATGGAAACACTGGATTTGCACCCTGGCTCTGCCACGTCCCTGCTATGTGGGCCTTGGGCAGGCTGCTCCCCTCTCCAAGCCTCAGTTGCCTTGGCTGCAAAATGAGGATAACAGTTGTGCCCACCTCTTAGATGTTGCTAGATTTAAATGAGGTCATAAATGCTCCACCCCTTTCAAAAAAAAAGGAGGCCTTCCAGAGGGAGTGAGGCTGAGGCCTGAAAGGGGCAGGGATATTCTTTGTTTTGTTTTTAAGATTTATTTTATTGTTTGAGAGAAGATAGGGTGGGGGTGGGAGGGCAAATCTCCATAGTTGTACATCATTAGTTGTGACATGGTTTCATTCCACACAGGTGGATGTGGGGCCACATGGGGTGGGAACTGAACTGGGGGCCTTCTGCCTGGGCGGTGAGAACCCTCGCCTCAATCCCAGTGTTTACCCGCCTTGCTGCAGTTTGGTGTATGGGTTGCACCCACCAGGGTGGAAATTGAACCCCAGACCTCACTATTGCAAGGCAAGAGCTCAGCCCTGAGCTACCCCTCATCCCAGGGACAGAGATATTCTGAGCAGCTCTGCATGTGTAGGAGGTCAGGGCCTAGAAGGGAGTGGGGATCCCTGGGAAGCTGATCAGATCCCACTCCTGGGTCAGGGTCTCTTCCCTCACTAGTGCCCCCTCTCACGTGTTCCAAAGAGAAACGGGCGATTAGACTCTGACCAAGAGGATGAAAGAGGAAGAGCTCAGACTCTGGGTGTCAGTTCCCCACTCAATCGTCCTCCCCACAGCCCTCCTGCTGGGACGGCACATGTAGACAGCCACCTTGGATGACTGACGGAATATCCTGGAGCCTCAGTTTCCCCTGCATGTTCCTTGACCCCAGAGAGTCCTTAACAAATGCACATGCTTGCAGACCTCTGGCATCTTTCCTTCCCCCACCTGTCTCTCCCATACAGCTCCCATGCTGAGCGGGGCCCTCTCGGGAGGGGCAGGGGTCAGGAAGCAGCTCTGTAGATGGCAGTTGTGGGGACACAGAGGCTGGGTCAGGAGCTGGGTTGGCCAGTCACTCGCCTCCTGCTCCCAGATGGACTCCCATCCTGAAGCTCCAGCACAGCCCTTTTCTTTAAATAAAAGGAATGACGTCATCCTCGTGCTGAGCTGCTGAGCTGGAGGGAGGTGATGTGAGATACTGTGGAGGGAAAGCAAGAGACATGGGGGCTCACGGGGGGGGGGGAGCCAGAGGGCAGACGAAGGACAGAATCCAAGCCCCCCAGGGCACATGTGTGTATGTGCGTGTGTGTCTCCTGGGGTCCACTCATGTGTCTGTACTAGGAAAATTGCAGAATCACAAACTGTTAGAACGGAGATGGAACTTCTAGGTACTGCTTGGAGGGGGAGGGGCTGAGGCTCATAGCTAACATTCTGGAGTTGGACAGATGCAGACAAAGCCCTTCAGGTTTCTGAATCTCAGTTTCCTTATCTGTAAAATGGGGGAGACAGGGGTGTTGGCCTTGTAGGCATTTTGTGTGAAAGGACTGAAAGAGAGAATTGATGTAAGTGCCTGGCACGTAGGAGGTGACTATGATTGCGCAGAGGCAATGCCAGCAGAAAGAGAGCACTGGGCTGGCACCAGGAGGCCTCCACTGGGCTCCGTCCAGCCCTTCCTAACTGGTCTGGGCCCGGGCCCCGCCAGGTCAGGTGCGCAGCGGTCTCCCTGTCTCTACACCTGCCTGCAGCTCCCCTCTGGTCCTGGGGGGTCGAGGCACTGCCTCTATCCTCCCCCCTGGCACCTTCTGCAGAAGCCCTGGGTTCGATTCTCCCTGAGCAGCTCCAAGGCTTTCCCTTAGGGCTTGCCGGACTCCTGACAGCTTCTTCCAGCCTGAGCTCTGTCTCCTGGGCCACAGCTCCTGTTTCCTCTCAGGGTCCCTTCTGCTCTTCCTCCCTGCCTCTTACAGGCGACTTGCTTGCCTTTCACTCACCTCTGCTTCCTCCTCTGCGTTCCCTCCTCAGTCCCTCTCCCTTTCTCTCTCCCTATTTCTGTCTCTCCTTGTCCCATCTCTGATGTCTGTTTCTATTCAGTCTCTTTCCCTGCCTCTCCTTTCCTGTGTTCCTATCTGTGCTATAAACTCACTGGCTGCCTCTGTCTGCGAGTCTCTGAGTCTTTTCTCCATCTCGCACACTATTTTGTTTTTCCTGCTTCCTAAAAGGTGAGTCCCAGCCTCAAGCAAAGGCCTGAGGGCCCAGGGCCAGACCAGCGATCAGGAGGGGAAGTCTCCTCCAGCCCTGCCTCCCGCCCCGTGGGGTGTAGCCCTGGCTCTCTGTGCTTCCTGAGCACGGGTGTATGTGGGCTGAGGGCAGAAGGCCCATCTTGCCTGTCATCTGGAGAGACGTGTGTGCAAAATGTTAGCTCTGTGGCTGTGCTCCAGCTCCGCGCGGCTGGGTATGGAACACAATGACGATGACGGAAGGGGGTGATGGGGACCCTGAAGAGGGAGCGGGGTGGAGGGGGAGTCCTGAGACTTGGGCAGAGGACCTGGGGCTGCTGCCTAGAGAGAACTCTGGGTGGGATAGCGGAGGGCTTGGAGGGGGGTCGGACCACCATCGGATGCAATGATGTAGACTGGATGGGGTGAAAGTGAAGGGGTTCGAAGGCCTGGTATGGGAGAAGGGAGCATTGGGTGTGATGAAGGTGACCCTGGTGGGTGGAGGAGACCAGGGGTACAGTGAGGGACAGTGGCTGAGGGTTCAAGGGATGGAGAACGTGGGTGAAGAGCGTACAGGATGAGCAGGAGGGACTGCATGAAGTAGAGAAGCAAGGATGGGGTGAAAGGCTATGAGAAGGGGCTCCCTGGGTGCCCCCTTGCATTGCCCCTCACCTGTCACCCCACTTGCACCTCTTGCCAAGCCTCCCTGCTCCGACTTTTACTGTGCTGCTTCTCGCCCTCCCCTCTCGGGCCCTAGGCCTCCCCATCTCTCCTCCCCCGCTGCAGTTTTGAGTTGCTAGCGGCCCTTCCCACTTAGGACATTCCCCTTATAGATCCCCCTCACTGTGGTCCAGCCCTGCAGGTAACAGACTGTATTTCAGGGCTGACCCTGCCAAGATCTGTCTGTCTGGCTCAGAAAGACGAGCCCCAGTTCTCACCTGAAAAGGACCCCATAGGAGCCCTGAGCCCGGGGCCTGTGAGCTGGGTGGGCTGCTGGTGAGGGTCAGGGCAGGAATGAAGACTCCGCTCATCCCAAACAGCACTGCTCAAACCCCCGGATGTCCCCAGAGCCTATGTACATACGGGGCCCTGGTACATACTCTAGCCTCTGGTTTTGAGAACAGAAGAGCAATTTTAAAACCTGTCATGATAACGATAGTAATATTGGCAAAGCCATCACTCATTGGGAGCTTACTCGGTGCAAGGCTATGGGAAAGCTCTGTACATTTTTCATTCAAATAACATCTCCACAGATATCTATGACGTGGAGTTATTTTTATCCCCACTTCCCAGAAAAAGAAACTGAGGCTCAGAGAGTTTGTCACCTGTCTGGATTCATGCCAGGGCCCATTTGCCTCCACAGCTTGTGCTTTGAACCCCGGCAGCCCCTGGGCAGCCCCCACACCACACACACAACTCCTGCTATGGGACCCTGGGAGGCGTGACGGTGGAGGCAAGGATGGGTCAGGAGCAGTTCAGAGCTGCAGCTGTGGGAGGGGCCGGGTCCTTGAGGCTCCTCCCCCAAGGCCTGCGACAGCCTTCCCGCCCACATGCGCCTGTAGATCCCCGTCTCCACCAACACCCTCAGTAAGCTGTTAATTGGTTACACTTGTAGACAATGGTGGAGAGGGCGACCTAAATTTAGGCTTCTTTCTTGGGCCGTGGGTGGGCATAGGGGGCTGAAGCGAGGGGCTGTCCAGGGTCCACTCCTGCCTGATCAGCCGTGCCCTACAAGCCCCAGGACCCCCTGCCAGGCTGCGGGGATGCCTAGCGACCCTCCCCACATCTCTGTGTGGGTGCGCTGGCCTCCTGTGTTCCTGTGGCACCGGTGGGTGCGTGACGATGGCAGCTCCCACCCGGCAGAGCCGTGAACAGAAGGGGCGAGCTGCCGGCAGCTTTAAATAGCTCCTTGATGTATCTCACTTGCCAAAACCCCACCCCCACCCTGGCTGCCCCCCGGGAGGGGCTGCGTGAGCCCCAGAAATGAGGCCAAGAGGGGCTCAGCTCCCCCCAACTCAAAAACACCCTCCCACTCACGGAAATGCCTGCCAAACAACACCTGTTTATCGCCATGCCAAGGAGGCTCCGCACGCAGTTTCTCTTGGGTAGGGGTGGTGGAGGAAATCTTTATTTAAGGGACTGTGAGTTGTCCAGGGACAGGCTCTGCCTAGGCCTGTATCTTGGTTGCCATGTTGCAGCAGGCAGGTTTTCATTCAGGTCTCCCTTAAAGGGGTGCATTGGTCCAGGTCCAGCCCTGGCCACTCTAACTCTAATAAGACCACCACCCCCTGCTCCCAAGAGCAGTCAGGAGTTGACCCTGGGTCCTCAGCTCACTTCCTCACCTTGTCTGTCTACACACAGACCCTGATGATCTGATCTGATCCTGCAACCTTATCCCTCATCTCTTTCATCAATGCACACATCTCACTTCTGCATGGGACCTTTTTTTTGCTCCCCAAACATGCCTAGCTCATACCTACCCCAGGACCTTTGCACTTGCTGTTCCCTCTGCTTGGAATGCTCTTCTGTGGCTTTTCTCATGGTTGGAGCCAGGGCCACATTATGATTTTCATGAGCACTTCTTCATTTGTGGGTTCCTTCTTTTATAAAAAGATATACAAATTATATTTCATGATTGCATTAGCACAAGTGCAAATATATTATTATATATTAAAATATTTTCCTCCACCTAAAAGTTCACTGTTTTCTTCTGACTTTAAAAGAAGTTAAAACATCTTCTTCATGGTCCTTAGGTACTGTGTTACTGTCCCTAATGGAGAAGTTGGCCCTGGTTGGAGACTCTCATAATTTAGGCCTCCTTTCAAATGTCACTTTCTCCAATAGGCCTTCCTTGAATGTTCCACTTGAAATATCCCCCCAGTAGCCACACACTGGCTCAATGCCCTGATTTATTTTTTTTACAGAATTTACAACTACCTCACAACCTAGTTCGCTAGTTCACTATTCTGTCTCCTACAACTAGAATGTAAGCTCCGTGAGGGCAGGGACTGTTTCTTTTCACTGCTGAACAATTAATACCTCCAGCTATGGGTCTGTAGAATGGGTCAATGAGCAGACTTGAATCCCCTGACCAAAACATAATGTCTCTCCTGTCAGCGACCTAACATTGGTGCTCTCCCTTATCAGCCCCCCTCAGACTCTTCTGAGGTTGGAAGAAAGAAGGCAATTGATACACAGCCCTCACACATAACTCATTTGGCCTCTCAGAGCCTCAGTTTCTTCATCTAGAAAATGGGAAGAATAATGCTGATCTATCCTGAGAATGAAATGAGAGAGCGTATATAAAAGCTCTCAGAGAGGTTTCAGTAAGTTCAAGTTTCTTTTCCCCCTTCTCACTGACCACCTCAGAGCTTGTTCTTGTCTACAGCCACTGAGGCCTACATATCTCTAAACACAGTAGATGCTCAATAAAAATGTGTCAGGTTACTGGTTAGCCATGTCTTGCCTTCCTCCTCCAGCAAAACCTCAACCAGAGACCACTGGAAATTCAGAACTCTCCCCCTCTTGCTCTCTTTCTACAAATACTTGCTGAGCCCCTGCTATGTAACAGGCACTGTGCTGGGCTCTAGGGATTAATGCTAAGTAAAAAAAATACTTGTACACGGTCCCTGCCTTCCTGAAGCATATGGTCTGGCTGGCAAGACAGGGGTTAATTGAATAATCACTCACGTATCTCTTCATGTGTGCTAACAACTTCAAAGAAGAGGCTCACTGGGCCATGAGACTACATGGCAGGGAATTTGACCAAGTCAGGGAGGTCAGAGACAGCTTCCCTGAGGAAACAGTGACTGACCTGAGATCTGAGGAAGAAGTTGGGGTTTAGTAGGCAAAGAACACAACTGGTGGTAGGAGCATTCCAGAGAGTGGGAACAGCATGTGCAAATATCCTGTGGCCAAAGGCATGCTAGCCAGTGAGAGGGACGAGAAGGAGACCTAAATGGCCATGTGATATGAGACAAGGCAGGAGAAGTGGGTCGTGGCCACACCGTGTAGGACTTTTTAGGCCAGGTATGGCATTTTTGTCTTTATCTGAGAGGTCCTCAAAGAGTTGTAAGTCACATGATCAGATTGGCATTTTGAAAAGATGACTCCAGCTGCCTTTGAAATAAAGGTTTGCAATTTATGACAAAAAGATTCAGCAATCCTACTAGAAGAGGGATGACAAATATATACCACACTTGTCATAATCCCCAATGCTTATGCGCATAGCCAGCGCTAATCAATTATAGCAGTGGTTCTCAAAGTGAGGTCCTCAGACCAGCAACATCAGCATCATGTGAGAACTTGTTAGAAATGCAAATTATCAGGCCCCTTGAATGGGAAACTCTGGGGGTGGAAACTAGAAATCTGTGCTTTAACAAGCCTCCAGGTGATTCTGCACAGGCTGAAATTTTAGAACCACTGAACTATAACACTCTCCCTCTAAAGCCCCCTGTAACACCAAAAATCTCTCAGCAGTCACTGCAGATCAGTCCCAGAGCCTCCGTGAGGCTATTGCACAGAGTGCCAGGTGGGGGCTCTTCAGAGGGGACTGCACAAGCCCAGCTCTGGACCTCGAGAAGCAGAGACCGGACCAAGCCCTAGCTGTAGCCAAGTGTACCAGGAAAAAGACCACTGGACACAGAGTCCGGAGGTCCAGGCTCAAGTTCCTGCTCAGCCACTGTCGTAGGAGCCCCTTCTCCCTTCCGGGCCTCAGTTTCCTTGTGAGCACTGAAGAAAGTGGCTGTGAGCGATGGCCTCCCCTGCTGCCTTGGAGTACATCAGAATGCATGCAAGTCCCCAGGGGAAACCCCCTACAAACCAGCCTGCCCCTGGGGGCAGAGAGTGGAGCAGTGGCAGAGACTTCGCCCAGAGCTTGCAGAACACAGCACATGACTCATCCCTGGGAAGGAGACATCCATCACCCGGGGGCAGTCAGCAAGGGAAAAGACCAGGGTGGGACAGAGTGGGAGGGAAGGAGGAGGCATCGCAGAGCCCCTCTGCTGCTCTGCCCCTTCCTCAGGCCAGGAACACATGAACACACAAGGGGGGCTCTAAGCCCAGTGAAGGGGGAAAAGCGAGAAGGAAGGAGAGTGGGAAGAGGACTGGGGGTCTAAGTCTGTGAAATAAACAAGATACAGAAATGTGGCCTCAAACTCCTTACAAATCCTGAAACTAATTACAAAAATTCCTCCCCCTGGATCCATTTATCTGGCTTCTTCTCAGCACAAATGTCACTTTAGCAGAGACGCCTTCCCAGATCAGCTATCTGTTCCCCACCCGCCCATCACCCTTTTGCTAGCCTGATAGCTCCATTACTCTTTGGAATCCTTGTATTGGTTTACTTCGTGGCCTGTGGTCATCTCCCCGCATCCTGCTGGGGTGTAAGCTCCCTGAGAGCAGCAGCCTTCCTGTCTGGGTCAGTTCTCCCACAGGGCCTAGAGCAGCACCTGGCACAGTCACGACTTTCAAAGTGCAGGGAACTGTTTTAGGTGATTTACATACATTATTTCATCACATCCTGATCTTTAAAAGAGGCAAGATAATAAATTCTCATTTATCAGACAAACACTAAGGACAGAAAGAAAATGCCTTGCTCAAAGGTCATACAGTTAGAAAGTGGTAGAGCCCTTCTTTGGACCCAAGTCTTTCTAGCCCCCAAAGCTCAGAATATTTGCAATGTGCACGCAGAGGGGCTATTGGGGACATTGGGTGTGGGCAGTGTTGACCAAACCTCCCAAGTTACTGATAAGGAAACATTAGCAGGGAACGAGGAGGTCCCTGCTGAAGCTAGAGTTACTTCATTTAGGATTGCTAAAGGGAAGTCCTGCTTTACGCAGCTGCTGTCCAGCTTCTAGAATTTGTTACCCCCAAGGGGTCTTCATGAGCTGAAAATAGAAAGGAGTTCAGAAAGGGTTGCACAAAATTAATGGATGATGGTCCCCAACGGTAATTAAAGGAAGTGAGAGATGCTGGGGGGTTGGCTTAGACATGTGAGGTCAGCGTCACTGCTGGGGACTGTCATGGTGTCCCCCAAATGGGTCACAGGTGCTCCAGCAGAGAAGTGTGGAGGGCACATGACCTCAACTTCCCAGCCCCCAACTGGCAGGACTTGGCTGATGGCCAGTTTCCCCCCACCCTTGATCTCCGCACCCCCTCCCCAGGCCCAGCTTGCTGACTCATGCACCTGCCCAACATGGGCAAGAGCATATGTGCTGGTTTTCTGTGTATTTCCTTGGCTCACTTTCTGCTTTTTTAAGAAAAAGCTTTTTGCAAGGTCTTCATTACTTCCTAATGATTCATATTCCTGCCATTTATTTGTCTTGTTAAATATAGGACTCAACGAGCAGCTCATTCTCATTTGTTTCAGATTCCCAGTGAATGTTATGCCCACACCCCTTCCTTCAGGCGAGCCTGGGCAGAAGAGGCCCCCATACCCCAAGCCCCTCCACCAGGTGTCGGCCATCCACGCTCCACTGACTTCCCCTTTGGAAACACCACTCTCATTATTCTGCTATCTTGACCTTCCTGCCTCTTCCCTTCCCTCCTTCACCCTGAGTGTCTCCCTTCTCTGCTCTTCCCCCTTCTCCTTCCCTCTACCTTCCTCCCTTTCTCCTCTCAGTCTGCCACCCTCCCACAGCTTCCTGCTCTCTGCTTCATCCACCTTCTTTCTCCACTCCTTCCCCACCCTCTTCATACCCTCCCCTCCCCTCCCCTCCCCTCCCCCTGCAATATCCTCACACTCACAGCCTCCTTCAGAGCCCCTAGGGCGCCTCGTCCCACCCCACCTCCCACTCCCCCTTCCCAGGACCTCACCCACAAGCCCCAGTTGAGCGGCATTGTGAGGCTGCTCCTGCAGGTGGGGGCTGCGCTTTTGGCTCTCAGCTGACAACTCACCTCCCCCAGGCCTGCACAGTCCTCCTTACATTGCTTACTCCCTGGAAACTCATTTCCTCAAAACCCAACAGCAGTGGTTCATGGAGAGGCAGGGACAGGTCCCTGGGACCCCAAGTCCCTGGCCTCGGGGGGCCAGGCTATGGTCCCTCTTTGAGCCATGTTGGGATGTCAGGGCCGAGACCAGCAACTCTCAATAGATTCTACTCCCCGCCCTCCTTTCTGGATGGAGGCCCTGGCAGGGACAGTGGCCCCTCTGACCTACCTCAGACTCTCCAGGCAGGGAGGGGGTCCTGTGGCTAACCAAGGGCAGGGGCTATGATGGGCAGTTGATAGTTAGGTCTGAGCCCCTGTCCATAAGCATCAGCCCTGGGCCCTCTGGTGGGGCCTGATTTCTGCCTGGACCTTTTCTGGCCTCTGGCGGGGGACAGGGGTTCAAATGTTCCCTGGCCACCCTACATGTGTGCACACATGGCCACGTCCACATAGCACATGCACCCACCTCACACACCTCTACACGCTTTATATATTAGAGCCAGGCATCTCACACTTGAGTGCATCAGAATCACTTAGAAAGCTTATCACAGTGTCAGACTCCACCTCCATCCGGGGTTCTGACTCTGGGGTCTGAGATGGGGCCTGACAATGTCCATTTCAAACAAATGCACAGAGGTTGCCGATGCTGCTGGTCCAGGGACCACTCTTTGAGAACCACTGCGCTAGAGATGCCCACATGGTCACACACAGGAGGGTGCACGTCCACGCATGGAAGGTTTTGTAAAACAGCATGAATGAGGCTGCTGGGGAGGACTGGAAACTAAGAGCTGAGTGTGGGGATTACTGGGCCCAAGAACACAGATTCCAGGAGCATTCTCTCTCACTGTTTCTCCATCGGTCTCTGCATTTCTGTGTATATCGTTCTTGGAATCCCCACCATCCCCATGGCCTCCTTGCTCCAGCCGGGCCATGCAGCCTCCAGGTGGCTTCCCAGCAACTCTGCACACATAAGCTCATCCATCTCCATCACCCTGCGAGTGAGTGGCAGGCAGGTGAGAGAAGAAGATTACAGAAGAACAGGCTTGGCTCCCCGCTAACAGGGAGCTCGCTCACAGTGAGAATACAGCCAATTATTTCCCCTGTTCTGGGGAATAATCATTAATGCCACAGGAAATTCTAAACAAGCGATTAAATCATTACTGGGGAAGTCACAATGAGCCTGTGCCACCACTAAGCCTCTCTTGCACTGTTGGTGTGGGGAGGGCTTATCTGGGAGGTGGGGAAGACAGGGGGAGACAGGCACTGCCCCTACCCCTGCAGCATCACCAGCAGCCAGTCTGGCAGGGTCCAGACCCAGAACCACCTCCCCTGCTCTGAATGCACACCCAGCTACTAGCCCTAGAACCCCTCCTGACCCACCCACAATGGAGCTCTTCACGATCTCTCTCATGCTTTCTCATATCCTGCCCAGCTGAGGAATCTGTTCATTCAATTGACAGTATTTACTGAGCACCTACTATATCTAGGCAGTATGTAGGGCCTGGGCCGATACTGGTGAACCAGACAGATGAGGTCCCTGTCCTCACAGAGCTCACAGTCTAGTTGAAAAGGCACTAGTTACTTATTCAAAAGTACAAAGCAGGGGATGCTGGGATAGCTCAGTGGTTGAGCACTTGCCTTGCAATCATGAGGTCTGGGGTTTAATTCCCAGCACTGGCCCTTGCAAACCCATATGCTGATCTGTGGTGCAACTGGTAACCGGCAGGATGGCTCGGTGGTGAAGGTTCTCCTGTTGGGTTCCCACCCTGCACGGCCCCACATCCACCTTTATGGAATGAAACCATGTCACAACTAATGATGTGCACCTATGGAGACTGCTCTGGACCCTCCACTCTTCCCTCTCTTACTGTTTCTAAAAAAAAAAATAAAATAAAATTTTTTTTTAAGTGAAAAAGCAATTAAGAAAATGATCACAAATTGTGGCTTGGTAGGAAATTAACAGGATAGGCGGTGTCTTGAGTGGAGCATCGACTTGGAGGACATTGGGGGCCCCTGCACACTTTAATAGGCAGGCCTCCCTGGCTTGGCCAACAGCCTGTGCCCATCTCTTGGGCCTGCAGGTCATGTTTTATATGAATATCTGCAGCATCTGAGCAGCGCTCTTCCTACCCTGAGTCCCCAACATGCTATCTTTGGAAAGATAATGAGTATCTATAACAGCTACTGTTTTTTAGCACTTACTATGTGCCAAGCGTTGCACTAAGCCATTTATGGTCATTACATCATTTCATCCGCAGGGCAACAATAATGTTATGAAGTAGGTGTTTTTAATCCCCATTTTACAGACAAGGAAATGGAGACCTGGACCCATTTGAGCCATTTGGCCAAGTCACACAGTGAGGAACTGGGGGCATGAACGAGGTCTGAGTCCTGAGCAGAAGCGTTAACCCCGGTCTCATCTGCTTCCCAGGAGAAACATGAGAGGTCTGTGTGGGCTGAGAGAACATGCAGCCTGGGTTCCCTGTGGAGATGGGCTACATTGGGCTGGTTCCTCGTTACTAAAATATAAGAAGTAGGGGCACGCCTCCCCTCTAAACCTCCAATATACAGCCCAGGGAGGGGAGGCAGAGATGGCGAGCTGCAGGATCCCCTCACTCCGGGACCCTAGGACAGTCCCCTTTGGCTTCCTCAGCCTGTGGGTCTTTGTAGAACCCACAGAGACCATGATCCTGGCTCCTGGGCTGCCCCAGAGCCCCCTGCAGCCTTGGGAGGGCCCCTCCAAGTGTTCCTGCACGCCCCCCACCTCTGGCACCTGAAGCCAGGCCACATTCCCCAGGGCCACTGGGGCAGCCAGAGGCAGCCAGGACTGGAGCCTGGGCCTGCGGTGACTAATCGGCTGGTGCCCGGGAGGCTGTGGTGAATTATTCACACAGATTCTGTGAATTATTCAAGTTGTTATTATTTATTTTTCAGATGTGCCTGCAGCAGAGCCACCAGGCCCATGTTCAAAGGATGACATAACTCCTGCTCAGGATCGCCTCTGTCTGTGGAGAGTCAGGCCTCTCTCCAACCTCCTCCAGGAGTCCCCGAAAGCAGGCTGAGGGCAGGGCGCAGCTGCCTGCAGGGTGGACTCCTGCCGATTCCCAGTCTTCACCCCAATTACAGAAGTAAGTTACCACTTACCGAGTCCTGGCCGTGTTTAGCCTCACATGAATGGCGCGACAGCCCTGTGAAGAGTAGTATCAACCCCATTGTACAGGTGATGAAACCGAGGCTCAGAGGCGTGATGTTGCCTGTCCAGTGCCACTGGTTAATAGTTGGGATTCAGGTCTGTGGACTCTTTTGCCAGTTGCTGCCAGGTTGTATATGTCTGTGGGTGTTGTACCTGACAAGGTCCTACCAAACCCCTTTCTTTGCAGCCCAACTGCACACTGCCTCCCTCCTGCACTTCAAACCATGCTGAGGGCAGGCCACGACCAGGGCCTCCCATGCTCTCAGAGGAGGTTTCTGGATCTCCATGGCAACAGGATCCTGAGCAGCCAAAGCTGAGCTTGGAGGAGTTGAGGGAGCCTTTGCCCACGGAGCCCCCAGGTGCCCAGGCTCTGATCAATTGTGACGCAGGGCTCCCCCTGCCCCCTTTCCAGCCCATCCCCAGCCTCTCAAAGTCTCCTCCCTCCCAGAGCTCTGATAGAGGCAGCCACCCCAGCCTCCATGCCTCCTTCACATAATTCCCAAGTGCTATCTCTCCTCCACCCCTCCGGCTGCAGCTCCAGTCCTTTCCCTGTGGAGTCCCCCTCCCCCTCTCCCTCCCCCTCAGCTGCCATCTGGAGGAAGCAATGTGGACGTGTGGACTCTGCCCCAGGGAGGCCCTGAGGGCCCCTGCTCAAGGTGACCGTAGTCTCACAGACATGCTCCTGTCCTGGAAGGGTTTGTGCTTCTGCTGCCCCGTCCACTCATGTATTGATTCATCACTCCATCAGTAAATATTATTGAGTGCTCACTACACACCAGGCATTGTTCCACGTGTTAGGGAAGTGGCCAAGGGCAGCAGGGTCTCCTCGTTAGGGCCCCTCCCTGGGGACCTGTCTCTCCTGACACCAAGGAAGCAAAATCACAGACAAACAGGATGCAAACCCGGCTTGACCCATCCCTGACTCTCTGGGTGACCTTGGCCCTCAGTTCCCCTGTCTTCCCCTCCCCTCTATAAAATAAGGGAGCCGGGGCCAACCCTGCTCTTCTCAGGTGTCAGTAACTCCATCACCATGTTCACCCTACAGCTGTGAAAGTCAGGGCCCGCACATGTTCCATCTCAGGTAGCTGTAATGACAGCCCCTCTCTTCCCCACTCCCTGCATTTTCAAGAGGAGCCTGGAGTCGACTCTGCTGCTCATGGTCAGTCTCAATTGCCAGGGAGGCTTGGGGCTGAGGAGGAAAGGAAACAAACATTTGCAGAACGCCTGTGCTTTCCTCGCCAATGTTCGTCATTAATCTTTGTGGAGGTGGATACGCTTATCCCCATTTTCCAGACTGGGACCCAGGTCCTAGAGCCGGTAAGTAGCAGGACTGGGATTTGAACCCAGGCCCACAGCTACCTTGCTCTTGCTGTGACACCAGACTGTATCTTCAGCTCTGCTGGGCCCTGGGGGCCAGGACAGAGTAGCTTCCTCTTCCAAAGCCTGTGAGGAGCTGGGGAGAACTCCTCGCTGAAGCTAGGGGGTTGGGTGCCCCCGATTTCCACCTTCTCCAAGAAAGGATTGGAAAACCTTGGGCTCAGCTGTGCTGAGTCATCCAGGGCCCAGGAAATCTCGCTTTATATTTACCCCAAAGCAGCTGCCTCATCAGGTTCGGGCTGTACTTCCTCTTTCCCTCAGAGCACCTGGACTGTTCCTTGGCTGGGCAGGCAGGTGAGGTGGGACCGCAGAGCGGGAACACATGAGCTGGAGCAGGGCCCTTGGGCCATCTCCGACCCAGTCAGTGACCTTGTGGGTGGGATTCTGCCTCAGCCCGGCCTGAATTCAGTCTGGGCCCGTCCTCAGTGGTCCCTAGAGCACCAGCATCTGAATCCCTGGGCTCGTCCACACGCTGACCAGACCTCCAGAATGAGGGGAGGGGGCGTCCTGCAGGAGTATGTGACACGGGTTGGTGCCAAGCTTCCCTCGCAACCTAGAATCCACAGGCTGACACTTCAAAGGGTGGGCTCAGGGGCAGTCCTGAGTTTGAATCCTGAGGCTGACACTCGTGAGGCAGCCTTGGGCTAGACATTGTATCTTTCTGATGTCATGAGTATGATGGGAATGATACCTATGCCTTCCTCATGGGGTTGTTCTGAGGATGACATCAGATGACACAGATAAAGGCTCAGAAAAAGCCAGTTGGATGAGCATGGCACCCCACGGCTCCCCTCCCCACAGCTCCCCTCCCTCCCCTCCCCCCTCCTCCCCTCCCCTCTCTGAGCGGAGGCTGGGCCTGCATGCTGGGGGGACTGAGTGTGTCCAGCAGTTCCTCAGTTCCTCACAGCTGCAGTGTATCTGGTGGCAGTTTCGAAACAGCCCACCCTCCAAACCTCAGTTGCAATCTCCTGTTGGCCCCCTCAAGGCTCCAGCAGGAAGCAGGTCTGCCAGCCTCAGTCTTGGACACAGGGGGGTGGTAGGGCCCCTAGTGGGGCCCCTGAAATAACAGAGAGCTGCCTGGTGGTCTCAGGGGCAGAGGGTTTGGGGCCTGTGGTCTGGAGCCCGAGGGTGACCCCACTTCAACTTGGACACTACCAGTTAGGGCGAACCTACGTTCCAGGCCGTGTGTGTTCCCTACTGCCCTTCCTCTCACCCCTGACCAGGGTTAAATACTGCTATCAGTTCTGCTTACAGATGACAGTCTTTGCCTAAAGTCATGGAGGGTCAGTGGAAGATATGGGACTGAACCCAGGTCTCCATGATTCCAATGTTTGTGTGTATGCCCCGTATGTGATCCCATCACCCCACATCTTCACCAAAATGATGAGCATTTACCGAGCCCTTGGTAAGGGTCACAATCTGAGCAAAGCGATCTACATGCTTTTTCTCACTTAACTTTCACAACAGCCCTTTGAGACACTGTTACTATTATTCCTATTTTGTAGGGAAGAGAACCCACTCAAAAAGGTTGAGGGGTGGGGAAAGCCGGGATGGCTCAGCGGGTTAAATGCTCGCTTGGCAGCTCCGAAGACCGAGGATCGAATCCCGCCTCCGGCCCAGGCAGACCCACATGCTGAACTGGTGCTGAACTGGGGTATGCTTCCCAAATGCAAATGGGGTGCGCTTCCTGAATGCGGAGAGGCCCCCATTCAGTTAAAAAAAAAAAAAAAAGGTTGAGGGGAATGCTGGATGGCTCAGCGGGTTGAGCGCTCATTCTGCAGCCCTGGGATCCAAGGATTGTATCTTGGCCCCAGCATGTGTGGACCCATATGCTGAACTGGGGTGTGCCCCCAGTTCAGTTCTCACCAGGGTGAGTTTCCCATGTGGGGAACCCCTGGTTCGGCTCCCACCCTGGGGTTGCTTCCCATGTAGGAGGCCCCCAGCTTGTGGGAGTGTGCCTCCCATGCGGAAGGCTTTGGGCCTGGTTCCTGCCCTGTGCAGCCCGGGAGCCCCCGGCCTAGTTCCCACCCTACATGGCCCTGCCCCCACCTGTGTAGTGACACTATCAAAAACTGATGACATACAACTATGGAGACTGCTCTGGGCCCTCCCCCTTCTCTCTGTCTCTCTCTGTCAAAAGCAATAAAATAAATCTTTAAAAAAAAAAAAAAAAGCCTGGGAATCTAAGTTACTTAGCTTGGCTCTTTTACTGTTATATCTGGAGTTCTGGAAAAAATGTCCCTCCCCATTAATCTTCCATGACTGTGGTTCACCTCCAAAGCCCCCCTCTGCCTCACCACCCACTCATGTCCCTGCTTTTCCTTCTATTTGGGAGTCTCCTTACCCGACCTGTGCCCACATCGTGGCCCCTCTGACAGCAGAGGTGGGCCCCCACCCCCAACTCCAAACAAGTAACTGCCCTTCCTGCTGCCTCTGTGCCCACTGGGAGTTTGCCCCTAATTGCATCTCAGGCTGGGAGGATATTAGCCTGTGATTGCGTCCCCAGTGCCTGCCTTGCCCCCTGGGTACCCACTCTCAGCTTCCACAGGGGTTTGAGATGATGTAAATCCCTCATCTGAGAGCCTGGCCAACTTGGCTCCCCAGCACCCCCATCGCTCAACCCTGAGTGGGCTTCTCCCCAGGGAGTGGATCCTCTCACTGAGGGGCAGGAGGAGGGGGTTCCCAGCCTGTCACGTGCACACTGTGCACATACCATGGGGGCTGCTGCGGGACCCTCAGGCTGCCCCACTTCCCACTGCGTGTCCCTGTCGTCTTCCCACCAGCTGCTTGCACGTCCTCCCTGGGTCCCTCCACAAAAGGGCAACACTGAAGGAGTTAGGACTCCTGGTTCTTCTCCTGGCTCCGCTGCTCCCTCTCTCTTACTGTGAGCTGATCCCTTCCACTTTCAGGACCTCAAAAATAGAAGGTTCATCTTGGCAATCCCTAACCAGCTTCTAGCCTGAGAGAGAATACCACTTGGGTAATTCCTGGGTATCCAGCGAATGCTAGGCATGGTGCCAGGCATTGCGGATTCTCGAAAGGTATGTTCCTGCCCTCCCAGAGATCTCAGGCTCAAGAGGGAAGGGGCCAGGCAAGTGTGACACACTGGTCAGAGCTGGTGGGGGCCCTGGCTGCAGGGGGTAGAGAAGGCCAGTGATCCCCAAAGGAGGCACCCTTGCTAGCTTGCTGGGGTGGTCTGAGCAATTTTGCTTCATGGTTTCTGAGACCTAAAGAATGGAGAAGGGTAAGGTGTGGGGCTGGAGCAGCTGAGGGCACAGCCACAGGAAGCGGTCTGGAGGCTTTGCAGGGAGGGCTGCTCATGTAGAGGCTGGAGGGTGAACCAGAGGCCCTGTCAGCCTTGTTGGAGAGCTTGGACTTTATGCTGAGGGTGTTGAGGAGCTATAGAAAGATCTGGGGCAGGAGGGTAATGTGGCTGCCATACGGAAGAAGGATTGGAAGCCAAAGGGGTGAGGATGGATGACCTTCCACGAGGCTCCTAACCATCTGTCTTACCTCCACCACATGTGGGTACAGCCTCCCTCTGTCTCCATAGGAGGGGGAGGCGAGACTTCCTTTTTCCTCCCCTCTTTTCCCGGACACTCCCTGTCTCCCCTCTTCCAAAGCACACACACAGCCAGATCCCCTGGGGGGGAGGGGGGAGTGTAGAGGGTGTGGAGATGACCCAGAGACTTGTGTCCTAGGAAGGAGCTAGATGGGGAGGGGGTCTGGAGGTGTGATGCCTAGTTGAACAGCTGGTAGGAAGAGCTCCAGGTTACCAGGAACACAGCAAGGCCCCTTCCCTCTCCCCTAAGGGGTTCATCTCTGCCAGAGCCCAGAGGCTGGGGCTGAGAGTATCTTAGTTCCCCTCTTCCCCCATCCCTCCCCTTCCTCCTCTACCTCTTCCCCACCCTCCTCTGGACTCTCAAGGTCCCTGCTGCCCTTACCCCAAGGCTCATCTTAGAGCCTGGAACTCAGTGTGTGTAGATAGTGAGCAAGTGTTGTGAGTGCATGAAGCACAGAGAGGTGTCACATGGAGCTCATGTGTGTGTGTGTGCGCATGTGCACACATGCGCATGTGCGTGTGTGTTCAGTGTATGAAGCACCGAGAGGTGCCACCTGGAGCTCGTGTGTGTGTGTGTATGTGTGTGTGTGTGTGTTGAGTGTATGAAGCACAGAGAGGTGTCACCTGGAGCTCCTGTATATGTGTGTGTGTGCGTGTGTGTTCAGTGTATGAAGCCCCAAGAGGTGCCACCTGGAGCTCATGTGTGTGTGTGTGTATGTGTGTGTGTGTGTTGAGTGTATGAAGCACAGAGAGGTGTCACTTGGAGCTCGTGTATGTGTGTGTGTGTGTTGAGTGCATGAAGCACAGAGAATTGTCACCTGGAGCTCGTGTGTGCGTGTGTGTGTGTTGAGTGCATGAAGCACAGAGAAGTGCCACCTGGAGCTCGTGTGTGTGTGTGTGTGTGTGTGTGTGTGTTGAGTGCATGAAGCACAGAGAGGTGCCACCTGGAG
>PVKE010003980.1:0-67854 GCA_004027555.1 Craseonycteris thonglongyai
TCTGGAGATCAAATCCCAGCCCTGGCCCATCCAAACCCACATGCTGAACTGTGACGCAACTGGTAACCGCTGGGATGGCTCAGCAGGGAAGTTTATCACCTCCCATGTGGGAGGCCCCTGGTTCAGTTCCCACCCCACGTGGCCCCACATCCACCTGTGTGGAATGAAACCATGTCACAACTAATAATGTACAACTATGCAGACTACTCTGGGCTCTCTTTCTTTCTCTTTCTCACCTCTCAAATAATACTAAAAACAGAGGAGAGAAAGCTGGGAGATGTAGTGGAGGTCAGATTGCAAGGAGGAGGTGTTTGTTGTTTATTTTATGGATAAAAAGAGAAAATCTCTGTGGCCATTATACACACTAGTGGGGGTGGAAATCTTTGTGCCCAGATACAGCGATGTTCACTGCTGCCCTGCTTGAGAGAGTGAAAATGTGGAACTACCCTAACTATCCATGGACAGTGACAGGGACTCCGACGTGCCCTGGAGTGCTCAGTGGCAGGTCAGTGGAATGAGAAAGCTGCCTACAAACTGATATGCAAACACGATAGTGTTTTCAGGGGCATGCTACTGTTTGCAGGGGAAAGAAGAGACGGAGTAAACAGTTCCATTTGTGGAGGGGGGAATGTCCACAAAAGATCACGGAAAAGGTAGTGAAGACTGTAAAGCATGGCTTTGTGTCGTGTGCAGGGGAGCTGGTGGGCTGGGCCAGGAGTGGGAGGGAGACTTTCCTTCGAGCCCCTTAATACTCCAATATTGAAGCATGAGTATATGTCAGCCATTTACAACATCTAATAGAAGGACTGGAATAAAGGCAACTTTGTGCAGTGGTGGTTAAGAGTGCCATCTCTGGAGCCACCACAGTCGTGGCTCAGCCCCTAGGAGACGGGCAGGCATCCACTGTCTGTACCTGTTTCCTCATCTGCAAAGTGGAGTGATGATAATACCACGTCAGAGGCTGTACGTGCTTAGAGCAGTGCCTGGCACACAGGGTGTCTTACATGTTTGTTAACTTTAAAAGACGAGGGATGGGGAAGCCAGATGGCTCAGTGGGTTAAGCGCTCACTTTGTAGCTCCGGGGACCGAGGATCGAGTCCCGGCCCCGGCCCGTGCGGACCCATGTGCTGAACTGGGGGCTTGCCCAGTTCAGTTCTCTCTCTGTCTCTGTATCTCTCTCTCTCTCTCTCTCTCTCTGTCAAAACCAATAAATGATTAAATAAATAAAAGTATCTTTAAAAAAAAAATTAAAATAAATAAATAAATAAAAGACGAGGGACTAGGTGGAAGAGCAGGCAGGAAAAACAAGGGAATAGAGTCCATTTTCGGCAAGTTGAGTAGGTGGAGATGTCCCGAGGGCAATTTGACCTGACAGTGTGGCCAAGCACTCAGCCTCAGGAGGAAGCCTTATGCGGCTGCTGAGTGAAGCCAAGAAAGCAGATAAAACCTCCTGGAGAGTAAAGCAGGGGGAAAGCTAAAAAGGCCCACATTTTGGTGAACATGAACGCTTAAGGATCAAAGAGAATGAGACAAAACAGTGAAGGAGGAGGCAGTGGGAGAGGGAGGAGAAGAGAGATGCTGATGGGAACTACTGCTGACAGATAGCAGGAGGCAGCTGGAGAAAAGGCTATGAGGGCCCTACAGGCAGGGTGCTGCAGGGAGCATGGGAGCCAGCAGCTGTGGGCTGAGGAAGGCACGGCCCGTGGGAGAGAGTGGCTCCGAAGGAAAGGAAAGAGACCCAGTGATAGAACAGTATCTCAGGGCTGTAGAAACCAGATGTGGGATGTGGCTTAGGAAACTGTAGAGACTCAGTTGGGGAAATGAATGGGGCCCAGACAGACAAGAGGAGCACCTTACTGTTCTTGATGAGGAGAGTCATGCAGCTGCTGCCAGGTGGTACAAGACAGATGTCAGATCCCAGCAGACACCCCAGCTCCTTGGTCTCCAAGAGGCATCTATAGCAGCGCAGGTATTTGGGGAACTGACCCCGATGAGGGGGTTCTTGATTGACAGGATTAAACTTACCTAGAACACAGAAAGGCACTGACCCCACCTGCCTAATTTCCAAATCAACCCCACTGTTCCTTCCCACTTCCCCATCTCAGAAAACCATAAAATCACCAATTCTTTAAAACCATTTGGCTTAATCTTCCACCAGAAGCTTTAGTCCTTATTAAAAATATCCACTGCCTACTCTTATACCTACTAAAATGAGGAACTCACTAATTAACTCATTCATTCTACATGTGCTTGACGAGCTAATATATGACCAGCACTGTGCAAGCTTCTAAGTTCAAAGGTTAGGCGAAGGCAGCCCATTCCAGCTTTGGGTAGCCTTGAGAGAACAGTTCTTCGTCTGGGATCAGGTTTCACAGTCCCCAACCCCCTGGACTTCCTTTTGAATATGCTTTCTTAATCTGTAATGTTCAGAAGTGAAAATAAGAATGCATCATCACAGGACAGGAAGAATCTATGCTTCACATAGACAGGAGCCTTCGAGTAGCCCAGGAGCACATTCTTTATTTGGTGGTCCTATCACGGGGCAGACTCATATTAAACTTTGTCTGCCAAAGCCCTCCCCAGCTAGGATCAGTTCCAGGACCCCAGTGGATACCAAAACCCACGGATGCTCATTGAGGTCCCTTATGTAAATGACATAGCATTTGCATATAATCTATACATACACATCCTCCTGTATACTTTAAATCATTTCTAGATTACTTGTAATACCTCATACAATGTAAATAGTTATACTATATTGTTTAGGAAATAATGATATGGAAAAAAGTCTGCACATGTTCAGTATAGACACAACCATCTCTAACTACACAGTACCCGTCAGCAACAACCAACTTTTTTTCTAGACTTTTCCATCCAGTTGGTTGAATCTAGGGATGTGGAACCCTCAGATACAGAGACCCCGATTGTACATCTCCCTCTCCTCCTGGTCCCAGGCCCAGACCACATATTAACAAGTCCCCAGACCCAGCAGAGCACTTGTGTGAAGCAGATGCTAAACAAACATTTTGAATCCTGTTTCTATGAAGATGGTGCTTCCAAATGAGGAGGTTATCAGGCTGCATCCAGCCTGCTTCTACCCTGTGAATCCTGGTGCTATTGTCTAACATGTTCCCCAAACCCAACCTATTCTGTGTTGCCATCAGATTTGAATGAGTTCCACTCAGTAAGTCTATTCAGGTCATTGTCGTTGAGACAGCCCTGGAGTGTCACTAGAAATCTCCCTCAGCATGAACATGAGTCCGTTATCAGTCCCCAGGTATTATTCCACCCATCCCACTCATCCCATCTTTCCTCCTGCCTGGGTTTGCTAGGCAGATGTACCCAGACACCTTATGTCTGTGGGTTTCTCTATCCAGCAGGCCAGAAGACCCCTCTTACCCCTTAGAGCCACTTACCAAACACCAAGCTCATCATGACCAACACTATAAAGAGGACCATGCACAGAGCTTGGGATGTGCTGTGGAGGCCCAAGGGCCCCAGACTCCGGCTATATTCAGCGCCTGCCATAAAATGCGTGACTGCCAACCAGCCTCCAGTCTGGACTTATATTGGCGGAAGAGAAGTTAGCCAAGAGGAAGGAGAGGGGCAATACCCTTTTGGAATAGAAATTAGTGCCGGAACAGCCAGAGGGACAGTATGTCTTCACCCACACCACTCTGGGGCCTAACATCCTGGCTTAGGGACAGGAGTCCAGCAACAGGAGAATGAGAGAGGAACATTCTTTTGTTGTTGTTGTTGTTGTTAAAGATTTATTGTTATTATTTTTGACAGAGACAGACAAAGAGAAGAGGGAGGGCCCAGAGCAGTCTCCATAGTTGACAGCATTAGTTTTCCATATAGTTTCACTCCACAGGTGGGCACGGGGCTGCGCAGGGCAGGAACTGGGCCGGGAGCCTCCCGCATAGGCCCCAGCAAGAACTGAACTGGGGACACACCCACATAGGCCTTGGCAAGAACTGAACTGGGGAGACACCCCAGTTCAGCATATGGGTCTGCCTGGGCCAGAGCTGGGATTTGATCCTCGGGCTCTGGGGCTGCAAAGTGAGTGCTTAACATGCTGAACCATTCCAGCTTCCCCAACGTTCTTTCATATTATTCAATAAACACATACTGAATCATGGCATCAAGTGTCAGGCATGCAACATTGCACCTAGTTCCTGAGGTCAGCCTAAAAATGAAAGGCCTTTCAAAGTGAGAGGCAGCAGCATTTATTTGAGATCAATAAGAATAACTATTTGGGAAGTATGGATTCGGGCAGAAGTCCAAATAATGTTCTGATTTGGAAACAAAGGTAATGAGTATTTATGAGAAGGGGAAGGGGGAACAATTACATCAGAAGGAAGGAATTTCTGTTGGTGCAGAAAACATAACATAGTAATGTTCATTCTAAACAATGTTTTTAATGTATAGTCCAATAGTTATCAGTTCGGTAGTTGTAGTAACTGCTTTCTTGTTATCTTTGCAGATTTTTGGGGGACAGTGTTGCCATTTTAACATTCCAGTGGTTTGAGGCATAAGATATGCAAGGTACTTCTTGGGGATGGCAGCTGTGGCTCCTTTTTACCTTGTTGTTATTGTTTACACTGCCTTCACAGAGCAGTCTCCTTAGTGAGGGAGACAAGTCAACAAGAGATGATGGGGTGTGAGGGGTGGAGGGGCAGGAGGGCGAAGTGCTTCTCAGGAGTACCCTGGCAATGGTAACCGCTGACAAAGGGATATCCGCAGAGGAGTAATCAGATCAGTCTTCTGTTTGTAAAAGATTAGTAAGGCAGGAAAGCAGTTAGGAAGCTATTCCTGAGTCCAGTCACAAGATGGCGGCCTGGCCTAGCAGAAGAGAAGCAGGGAAGTCAAGAAGTGACTGAATCAGATATATATAGAAGGCAGACCGGACAGATTCAGAGTTAAGTTGAATGCAAGGTGAGGGAAGGCGGGGTGGGGGGGATAGGCCTGTACAGTGGGGTGACTGGGAATACCACTTTCCAAGATGGGAAGGACGTGGTACTGTCAGAAATCCAGAAACGAGGACACCTGGGTCCAGAGTGACCGTCTTCAGCCCAGTGCCCCCTATGGGTTCAAGCCAACACCTTTCCCTACAATCCCTTTTTCCCGCCCCGCCCAAGCTCAGCTGCAGGTCAGTGGGTCTGATCTCCAGCGCCCACAGGCTCCGGCGCCGTGGGTTCGTTCTCTGCGCTTGGCTGCACCTCAGCGATCCCGAGAGGACGCAGGGGTGGCCTCCACCTCTACGCTCAACTCTCCGCCAGGAGGCTGGGAAGAAACCTGGACAGGACGTGCCTGGCGATAGGCCCCAGGCGTCCAGCCCCAGCGGACAGAGCACTACGCAGCTTAACCGGAAGGTGGCGACACAGCGCCACCATCCAGCCCAGGTCGGCGTTGTGGAGCCTGCGCAGCAAGCAAAGAGCGGCCGTGGGCAGGCCCTAAGCGCCCGCCTCCCTCCCGGCTGGGGACCTGCGGGGCTCCCCCACCTCGCCTGCTCGGTCCGCGATCTTGTCACTTACCAGGTTAGTCTTTCTGTGAGGCACTCAGGGTTTTTACCTTAAGTAGGTTATGGGAAGCTCTCGGCGTCCAGGAACGAGCCACCTGCTTCAGCGTCCGGTCTGGAGATTTGGGACTGGGCCCTGCAAGAGGGTTCGGGTTAGGGTCCCTGACCACCCGGCTTCGGGGTTCTGAGGGGAAGATGGGAAGAAACGCACGAAAGACCGACAGGAAAGAAGAAACACGAAATGAAAACGCATTCCACTGCGCGCCCCCCGATAAACTTTGGGTTGAACGAAATAAGAACTGTATTAAAGTCAGCAACTTATGTAGGTGCTGGAGGAGGAACCTGGCGCCTACGTGTCTGTTGAATGGGTGACACAGTGGTAGAGAGCGGGGCCTCTTGAAGCGGAGACGGCAAAGGCGAGGCAGAAAGGCATATCTCAGCGCCCTCTTAACCCCTCTTTCGAATACAAAACCGCCACTGAAAGGCCAAGGCCTAATGGGGAATTATGGGTGGCTGAGGATGGGTTCCCTGAAAGGGTCGCCCTAAGAGATCCAGGAGGGCTTGCTGTGGAGCTTCAGCAACGCTGGGCCCCGAGGGTAATGGGGAAAGACACCAGCAGTATTTCGGCCCCACCTGGGCTGGGCCCCGCCTCCTCCGGAAGGGGCGTTGCCTCGCGGCCATTAGCCCCGCCCCTGTTTAGTTTCACTGCTGCTCTGTCCACGAGGCAGAGCGCGGCCAGCGCCCACGAAGAGCCGCGAGTTCAATGCCATGGTGACGGGCTGTGTGGCGGCTTTCCTCTGGTGAAGAGGTGGGGCGTTGCAATAATCGCCATGGTGACAGCAGTGGTCGACATTATCCATGCTGGGGGTCCCTACCCTACCCATAAACATGGAACGCCTGGGAGTGTAGCAGCCGAGTGACGAAACAAAGGAGGTCGAGCCTGAGGACAAAACGCCAGTTAGGGGACTGGGCGGGCTAGGCGAGGGGCCGGGCTATAGGTGATTGGGTCCAGCGAGAGCCAAGGGCTGCTCTCCGAGCGGTCAGACACGCTCGGTCTGGAGAACTGGACGGGGTATCTTCTAACATGAATATAAATGAATGAAAAAATGAAATGACTGGGTTCCCGAGGGAGCTGGGATGGCTTGTTGATTGGATGGATGGATGGATGGATGGGAACCTAGCCATTCCTGACGCCTGCCCCCGCCCCCCCACGCTCTGGGGTCCTTATTTGTGACAGTTGTGTGGAAATACATGTCCCACCCGGGGACGTGGAGCAAACCCTTCACCCAAACAAGCATCCGAGAGCCGAGTCCAGTATCTCACACAGCCATGCAGGGTGGCGCCTGGGCCAAAGCGATAGGGTAGGTTAAGGGTGGCCCAGCCTGGGGCCCCCTCTTCTTCCCAGGTTTCCTGTCCAGGCGCTACCTCTCCTTTCTTCCAGCCTCCAGCCTCTCCCAGCTTGCCCAGCTCCTTGGGGACACCTTGGCATCCAGGCCTCCCCTGGTACCAATACTGCAACGTCCAGATCCCTAGCAAATAAGAGGTCTGCATCTCAGCTGGTCTTCCCCTGAGACTGCTGGAACTCTGCTATAGCGGGTGAGGAGTGGACAGGTCTCCCCCTGGGGTGGGGGTGGTTCTGAAAACAAACACAACTGCTGTGAATAATCTGAGGGGGTAGACAGGCCCACAGGTGGAGTGGTCCACAATTCAAATGTTGAGCCACCCCTCTTCCCATCCACTGCAGGGTGGCTCCTCATGGCATCCATGTTCTCTACAGAATGTGTAGGAAGAAGGGGTAGAGCAGGTCAGTAGTTTCTGATGGCCATGGCCAGGAAGGGGGGTCCTTTGTCTCTAGGGTGTAGGAGGTGGAATTTGGTATCCCCTATTTGCATTTGAGGTCCCCTTAGCTGAACAGAGACTTTGTTTCCAGGGTATTAACTGTCCTCATGGGTCTGGGCGAGGTTCAGAACCATGTGGCTGGTCCCATAACTTCATGCTCCCTATTTGCCCCCTGGAACAGGAGAGAGGGCAGATGTCAGTATCATCTCTCCAATATTTGCTAAAGGTGGAGCATTTTGGAGCTGTTTCCACCTCCCCTTTTAACCTTAAATATGAGATCATTCCAGTGGAAAAGCAGGAAGCTCCCCCACCCCTCGCCGCCTTCCCCATTTAGGAGCTGCTGAGCTGGTAAGAGCCCACACCTCTTACCAAAATGGTGCTTCGTGTACTGCTGGAGGAGACACTGAAGTTAGTCAGAGACTGTATCTAGGACATCAGAACACTGTGGGCCACAGTATTTTGTTCAAAAGAGTGGTAAAGCTAGGCTGTCTCATCTGGAAAGGCTTCCAAGGTGGTGGCCAGGCAACAAACTGATGGGTAAGAGAGGGACTCATTCCATGAGGTCCAAGGAGTGGGAATAGGAAGGACATTACAGAGAACCAATTTCCTCAGGTTCAACCTGAAATTCTAACAGCTGCCTAAAAAGGCAAAATGGGAGGACAAGAGTCCTTGATAATCAGTCCTCGGCAGTCCCTGTGTTTGATTTGAGGAGAGGCTGTGAGGAGAGACTTGATGGCATGGTGAGGAGGGTGTGCAAGTTTTGCTGCCCAAGCCATGGGGGGCAGCCTGTTCCTCACTCCCTATGGAAATACCAAGAGCTGAGCAAGGAAAACTGGGGATACTGATGGTGAAACCCTGCGGGTTGGACCTGAAAATGGGTACTAGAACTGAGTAGGTGAATCAGGTACTAGAAAGTACTTCATAAACACATTTTTGGAGTTGAAGCAATATGAGGCAACCGTGGGCTCCTGGGGTGCCTGTGTGCAGGAAGGACTGATGCACAGGCTTGAGCTGCTTCACAGTGGTGGTATTGGGCACACCAGGGAAGGATGGGGCTTGGGGATCCATTGCATGAGGACAGCTCAGGTTGGGGGCTGAAGGCCTGGGGGCTGAAGGCCTGTAACTGATATCAATTAATTTAACAACACCAATAAATTTAACAACAACAACAAAAAAACCCAGCCCTTTGGGGCTGAAGCCCAGGGCTCCCTGGACATGGGAAGTCACATAATTAGCCAGCTGGTAGAAAAAATACCCTTTTATTAATTATTAGGAATAATCTACTCATTTAATGCAGGGTGTGTGCTGTGGGAGGTTAGGTACTGCCAGATGGATGAGGGGAAACGTGCAAGAGGAACAGTGTAACGGGGGACAGCCCCCACTTTCCAAACTATAAACAGCAACATGAATACAGAATCATAAATATGAGGGTCCTTCCTCATTCTCCTCCCATCCCATTCTTCCAGAACGAGTCCCAGTGTGGTCCTCAGAGATGCCAGGGCATCTGGAAGTTCTGGACTGGGAGTGGGGTGCAGTGTGTGGCCTCGAAGTTGTGCAGGTACTTCTGAGCCTGAAAGAAGGCAGGACTTGTGGGGTGCCCCGCACTGCATGAGCTGCAGCCAGACACTCCCCACCCTCCACCCACTCCGTAAATGCTGCCACTTCCAATGCTTACAGAGCATCCTGTCCCCAGACCCCACATGCACCTCTGGCCATTCAGGTACCCCCTTCTTGTTTCCCAGCCCCCTAGCTCACCAGAAACAAAGCCAGCTGCCGCCTTCCATCTGCACTCATGTCCTCCCCTGCAGAGAGGAGGCACTCAAACACCGGCCACACATCGGGCATTCATCCCCTTCCTGGGCTCTTCCCAAGCCCCTCCCCTGCCCCAGGACCTCCTTACCCACACTCCAGGGGAAGTCTGGCCCATGCTCAGCCTGATAGGAGCGGAGAACAGACAGACACCAGTCTTCCTCCACCTCCCACCGGCTGTAAATCGATGCTGGTCAGGGAGAGAGACGAGGACCCGTCAGCATCCTGGCCTTTGCCAAGCCCTCCACCCAAAGGCCTCAGTGGATCCCCTCTCACCTTCCTCCAGCTGTGAGGAGGCCTCCAACCACTGCCGCACCACTCGAAGACCCTCTTCTGCCATCACACGGGGATACCTACAGAGGCAGCACCAGGATGAGGTCAGAACCAATTCTCTGCGCTCCTTCCTCCCGCTCTGTGCACATACCAGCACCACCTCCACCCCCTGGCTCTCACCGATGCTGTAGGAGCTTCAGCAGGAGGTCATTGCCTCGGTTGGACATGACATCCTCAGGAACCCTGGGGGTGAGAAGATTGTACACTGCTGGGGTTTGGGGTGGAAGGGTCTACATACCTAGAGAGGTAGGTGGGACAACTGTCTAGCTCTCTCTGGGACCCAGGAGGATAGGAATGTCAGCACTCACGTGGTGGTGATGATCTCATCCTTGGTTCTTCGGATCAGCAGTACAGGGCCCTGGTACCTTCAGGGGACGGAACAGTGGGGAGGGATGGCTCAGAAGAAGACAGGTGACAACTGGCCACCCCACTCCTGAATGGCTGCATTCTTAGCCCCTGCTACAGTAGGGCCCCATGGGCTAGCCCTTCACCCAGGATGAGTGACAGCATGCTGAGAAGTCTAGCCTGGCTGGGCTCTGAGAGCCCTGCTGTGTCAGGCACTAACCCTTTGCTTGCCAGATCATAAGAAGGTAGAGGGTCCCTGGGGACCTGGGAGGGGTTAGGCCATTTTGGGGTAGGGTCAGGGTCACTCAAGGAAAGTGGGGCAGTGGTCACTTGCCCACTTGCACTTTAGTACTAATTTCAGCCTTTGCACACCTGGCAGAGCTGTACGAGGTTGGGGGTGAGGGGGTGCAGGATGTTACATGCTGGACACTGGCCTGCCCTCACCTGCACAGCTGTTCTGCATTATTTAGATTGAGGTGCTGCCTCACAGTCCTGGTCACCAGGCCCCCTAAAGTGGGATAAAAGTGAAGGAACAGCAGAGACAAAGCCCTTGCCCAACACAGAGGTCCCCACTGTTCATGGAGAGAGAAAGCTAAGGCCCCCAGAAAGGGAGTCCTGCTTCTCAGCAACAGGGTGACCCAGTCCCGCCATGGAGAGGGGAACATCTCCAGTTAGAAGAGCAAGGGAAGACCTGGGGGCTGTACTCACTCCAGCTATCTGGCATGACCTTTAAGGCCAAGGGCACCAGGTCATCAAAGGAGGCATCTAGGATCACGGCACTAACGTCTGGGTAGGACATGGCTGCCCACGTGGCTGGTACAAAGACAGGAAAGAAGGGTGAGGACCAAGGGACTCCTGCCCACCACTCCACCCTCATCCCACTGACCCTACAGGCTGACCCCAGGGCTCTCTTTAACCCCTCATGTCACTTGGCCAGGGCACTATCTGGAGAAAACAGACTATGGAAGTGCACTGAGGACAACCCGTAGAGGAGACATTCACCTCCCTGATCCTCCCAGCCCAGGATCCTGGTCTATTTTTAGTAATCAGGAATAAGTGTGGATGAAAATGTGACGTGTATGTATAGGATACCTTGTCCCAGACACTGCAGAGATGCCTCTCCATCCTTAAGCCTCCACCCCACTCCTGGGCCACCAGTGCGTTTCCCCACCTCCCCTTGGGGGTGGCATGAATTGGCCTACAGGGGGTCTGAGAGGGGGGCTGGTACCAGTAAAGCCCCCGATGGACCAGGCATAGATGATGATGTCCTGGGGCTGGAAGCCCAGACGGTGGACGGCAAACTGGACCACCACGTCCATGGCATTGGCCTCATTCTGTGGGAATGGCACTCCCTACAGAGGAGGAAGAGCAGAGGCAGGAGTGGGTCAGCTTGACTACCACCCACAGCCTCCAAGAGTGGACCCTTTCAGCATCTACCCTGCAACAGAGAGGGCGTAAAAGAACAGGGTTGTGGGAGGGGTGATGCTACCCGGAAACCAGTGTTTACAATGAGTTCCACCTCATTCCATCCTGCTAACCCCTTACTGTGAGGAATGGGGGGGGGCGGGGGGCTTCCCATGGCACCCAGGTCACAAGTAAGGGGGAACTCCACAAAAATATACAGTCTGGGCAGTAGATGACCAGAGGGAGAGAGACCATACTTCAGGAAAAGGATGGGATTCTGCAGAGGGTCTCACCGTGCTTCCAGCAAAGCCTGGATGATTCCAGCCCAGGACTGAATATCCAGCTGTAACACAGGGGGAGGACAGGCTGGGACCTCATGCCCACACTCCCAGACCCCCAGAAGGAGCAGCAGGACACTAGAGCTTTAACCACCCCGCAACTGGAGGCAAACATCTCCAAGCCTTCCTAATATAGAGCAATGACACCAAAGGTTCCCAGGCAGAAGGGAGAGAGTTGAGATTATGGGGAGGAGGGTGATAAGGTTAGGGATATAGCCCAAAGGAAGGGATCTAAGATTAGCAAAGCAAATGGAGAGTGGACTTTTCCTCACAGGTGAGGGTTTCAAACCTCACCCAGAGAAAGTAGTCAGCCCTGGGGAGGTCCTATCAGTGTGGGAAGATGGGGACACAAGAGGGCTGAGCCATGAGCCTACCTTCCAGAGGTGTGGAGACGCAGCCCACTTCATAGAAGCCTGCATTCCCCTCACAGCAGATGACCTACAGAAGGAGGCAGCAAGGAGGGCTGGGAAATAGCCAAGTAAGCAGGGTAGGCAACCTGTGGGAGCTTTCCAGCGAGGTGGAAAGGGCACATCACTGCTCTCTCCAAGGGGAACAGACACTTCAAATGGTCCACATGTTGAGAAGAAATGTGATGTGAATGCTTAGCAAGCTGGGCCCTCCCAGGAAGATGACTGTTTTCATATGGAATTGCTAACCACCCAGCACTCTCCATTTACCCCTGAAGGACCACCAGGTGGGCATCTCTTAGGAAGGGGCTTATGGGTGTTTTCTTCTGCCTGGTTTCTGGGTCGACCTTTTCTGTGCCTGTTTCTTTGGTGTGATAAGGCAATTGTTCATCTCCCTCTCTGGGCTCAGGTCTTATGATCAGATAAAGTGCCCCAAGCCAAAGTCCAGAGATGATGGGACCTGCCCAGACTCACCTAGCAGCCGGGCAGAGCCAAAGCCAGAACCCGGCTCCCTAGACTGCTGGCTTAGTGCTCTTTCTAGGGCTGTTTTCTAGAGGCAGGAGACTGAAGCCTGGGTTCCAATTCTGACTCTACCACTTACTGTGTGATCTGGGACGGTTATTCTGTGCCGCAGTTTCATCTTCTGTAAGCGGCCAATACAAACAGCATTTTACAGGGTAGTTGTGGGGATTAAATACATGCACTGTATGTGGTAAACACTAAATGGTAACTATTAAACGACGATTACTGTACTTTTTGGTTCTGAATGTTAACTCCTATTCATCTACTCCCTATCGTAGGGTTTTCCTACTCCAACAGGTCTCTAGGGTGAAGCTGGGAGATGGGTTTATCCGAAGCTGTACTTCTTGGGGGCTGCTGTAGTACTGAGAGCCCCAGAACCTCCACTCCCCTCCCACACTCTACCTTTGGGCTCCCTGCTCCCTCTCACCAGCTTCTGTCCCTGGGGTTCAGCTGTCCCCCGCCGGTCCACAAACATGGTGTCAATCTCATTGCCATCACAGGCCAGCAGCTTTGCCCGGCGTCCATTACACTGAGGGATATGCAAGACCAGCTTGTTAAGGGCAAGAGAACACATCCTTCAGGAGCAGAGCTGTTGTGGGGCAGGGGCAGGGCACCTCACCTCTTCCACAAGCCGGGCCTGGCCTTGTAGCAGCACGGGCATGAGGGCCTTCTGCAACAGGTACACAGAGCCTGGGTATAGCATCCGGCGCCCTAGCGTGTGTGCCACCAGGTAGCTGTGGGGAACATGGGGTTAATGAACCTCCAACCGCTGTAAGCACAGGGACTGTCCCAGCCCTGGCACTCACAGCCTCTGGGGCCTACTTCACCCTTGACCTTCACAGCTTCCTTTTATTCTTTTGGGATTTAATGAAATGTATGAGTATGTTCCACAGTAGTATTTTACAAACTTCTTTTTAAGGATTTATTTTATTGTTTTGACAGAGACACAGAGAGACAGAGAGAAGGGGAAGGGCCCAGAGCAGTCTCCATAGTTGTATGTCATCAGTTTTGGACATGGCTTCATTCCACACAGGTGGGTGGGGACTGCACAGGGTGGGAACCGGGCTGGAGGCCTCCTGCATGGGAAGCATGCCCCCACAAGCTGGGGGCTGAACCGGGGGCCTCCCACATGGGAAACTCGCCCTGGCGAGAACCGAACTGGGGGCCTCCCACAATGGAAGCACACCCCAGTTCAGCATATGGGTCCATGCGGGGCTGGACTTGATCCTCAGACCCCAGGGCTACAGATGAGCACTTAACCCACTGAGCCATCCCAGCATCCCCGCCAAACTCTTTTTTTTTTTAAGATTTATTTTTATTGTTTTTGACACAGACAGAAAGAGACAGAGAGAGACAGAGAGAAGAGGGGGGCCCTAGAGCAGTCTCCATAGTTGTACGTCATCAGTGTTCAACATGGTTTCATTCCACACAGGTGGGCAGGGGCTGAGCAGGTTGGGAAATGGGCTGAGGGCCTCCCACATGGGAGGCACACCCCCTTGAGCCAGGGGCCAAACCAGGGGCTAGAATCAAACTGGGGGCCTCCCGCATGGGAAGCACATCCCAGTTCAGCATATGGGTCCACATGGGCTGGGGCCAGGATTCGATCCTTGGTCCCTGGGGCTGCAAAGCAAGTGCTCAACCCACTGAGCCATCCTGGCTTCCCCACCACCAAACTTTTTTAACTGCAACCTTTGTAAGATACACATTCTATATTGTGACCCAGTACTCACACAGGTACCTAGAATTCTGAAAGTTTTATGAAATGATACTTTCTATATACGATAAGTAAAAGCAAAGTTATTATCAAATATGAATGTTAATGTATAAATACAACTTAACAAAAGTCCCCAAATAAATAATACTTTAAGAAAATGATGACTGTAATTCACTAAAGTGATTTCAAAATTCACTAATGTGTCAAGATCCATAGTTTGAAAGAGACCATCTACACTGTGAACTCCATTGGTGAAAGGACCTGGCTGCTTTGCTCACTGTAATGTGTCTGATATCTGCCACATAGGAGGTGCCCAGACCTGGTGCACAATAGGGGCTTAAATATTTACTGAACAAATGTACTGATCTAGACACATAAGATGTAGTAGGCGTTCTCCTGACATCTGATTAACCACTTCCAGTTAATCCCAAAGTAGGATTTATCTCAGGACAACACTGCACAACCCCTTCCAGCATCCTCCTCAGAATCCCAACTTTGGCTTGCCCCTCTGATCTGTCAGCATGTGATCAACGACCCACCACCAAGCCCGGCCCCTCCTGTAATCTAGAACCTGCTTCCTAGCATCTGCTCCATTTGTTACCTCCAACATCATCAGTGCCCACAACTACAATTTCCTTGGGCTTCACCTCATGCTCTCAAGTCCCCAGGAAAGGTTGACACCCCTCAGAATATGTCACCCTACATGATGCCATCAACCCATTGAGGTGGGTTATTCACAGATGCACAAACTGTAGCTTGCTCGAGGTGGTATAACCCAGAAGCAGAGGTGTCAGGATGGACACAGCTGCCACCCAACCCCCTCCAGCTAAGTAAGGCTCTGTGTCCCCAACCTCACTCTCCCCTCTAGGCCCCACTGAAAAAGCTTTTGTGTCAGACAAAACCATGTTAAAATCCCAGCTCTTCCTTCACCACTGAGAGACTGTGGGCCTCCTTGAGCCTCTTCACACATGAACATGGGTAAGAACGACTTTGCCACAAATAACAAAGTACATAGCCCTCGGCCCAACAGATGACAGCAATCTTACAATGGAGCACCTAGTCGCAGAGCCCTCGCCCCAAATCTCCACCATCCCTCCTGGCCTCTCCTTGCTGCTTCTTCCTACCTGGTGATCTGACAAGGCAGCTTCTTGACCCGGTTGAGGAGAGTGTCTGCTGTCCCCCGGTGCAGGGGCTCTGGGCGGAGCAGGGCCACACCCCGGCGGGAAGGGCCCCCTCGGGACTCCTTCCTGAGGAATGGAAAGATGCAGGGGAGGATGGGGTTAGGGGCAGCAAGCTGGACATCTGAGGTCCGGAGGAGATGGAGCTGGAAGGCAGGCATGGGGGCCCGAAGTAGGAGATGGAGGTGGGCGGCAGGGGGAGCAGGGATGGAGTGAAAGAACTCGCCTCACCTGCTGCTGGGCTCTTCCCAGTGGAAGTCAACTGGCCAGCTCCTGAAGTCAAAGTTGTAGTTGGCGAGCTGCCTCTGTGGGGTGGAGAGGGAAAGCGCTGGGGATTAGAAGGGGAACTGAGAAGTGTAGGGAGGCCCAGCTACCCACCCTCAGCTTAGAACTGGCCCCCAAACATCAAGGGGAGACAAGCAGAGGTTAACATCCCCCTAGACGGAAAGTTCTGACATGGCCGGGAAATCTAGCAAGAGAGAATGCCGAGTCAGGTATCAGAACTGGCATGTCCCCCTCCTCCAGGAGAGGAACCTAATACTCTTTGCTTTGCCAAAATCTAAGACTGATCCATCCCCAGGAGGGGTAGCTGTTGCTTCTTAGGGAGGTGGGAAGGGGCTGTTAGCTGGACATGCCCCCTTCCCTACCCAGGTCCTTCCTATGATGCTGTCTTGGAGGCTCAGAAATCCCCAGTGGATCGAACTGACTGTCCCAAGGCTGGGGGAGAGGGAAGGAGGGGCCACCTTTTGAATGAAGCCCTGACTATTTCATCCTACGGCCACCTCCCTTCTTCCCTCCACGTCTGCAGCCAGGGGCTGGCGCTGCCACCCAGAACATCTGTGCCTCTGGGCACCCCACTGAGTCAGTCCACATGCTTTTGGGGCAGGGGGAGCTGTTTTATACAGTAGACTCTGTTAACTGGCACCCATCCTGGATAAAAGTAGAATTGTTTCTTCAATTTTTTTTTTTTTTTGCTGGTTGAGAGTACCAGTTGCTTGAGTTCTGGTTAACAGAGAGTCTACTGCACTCAGCAGTAGACTGCAGGCCTGCCCCCACCCCCCTCCCCAAGCTCCCAGAACTCTATTTTGAGAGTTGTTTTTTATTTTTTGTCAGGAAAATTTTTTGACATCTTCAAAAATAACTTCACTTAGAGAGCAATAGAAAATTTGTACAAAAACATAAATGGCAAAACAAAACAAAACGATGAAAAGCACATTTCAGGTAGGCTTTGCTCAGACCTGGGCTCAGCCTCAGTTACTTCCCTGCTCTGGGGTTCTGCCTGCTGCCCCAGATGGATGGATAACAGGGTAATGAGGCGGCCTCACCTGGCTGTTGTGAGGATCACAAAGGATGCATGCAAATTACTCAGACCTCACATGTGTGTGGTGGAGCTTCATTCCCTCATTCCCATAGCTCCGCAAATAGAGGTGTGGAATAACTGGAAATACCATGACCGTGCACATAACTGTTTGATCCCAAAAATCCCTTTGAGCAGGAAAGAGCTTTGTAGGGCCCCAAAGTCCCTTCTCAAAGGTAATCACACTTCAGCACTGGTGGGACTGGGGCAAGTCCAAGGACAGACACTGTGCCCTCCTTGCCTTTCTCTCCTGGTGCCACACTGTGTTCCTGGCACAAGAGTGGACATGCCTGTCCATCTTATCCCCTCCCTGAACAATACAAGCATGGTGTTCAGTGCATACAGCAACAACACACACATGTATAGAACTGAGCTCCTGCAATGGAAACCCCTATGAAACACTGTAGAATGTTTCTAGGTCTCTAGACAATCCTTGAGGCTGGAAGATGGAGGGGTAGAAGGTTGTCCTAGCAGAATATTCCATTAGAGGTGGCAGGAAAACAAAGATTGTCAGGCAGGCAGCTCACTGGGGAGGAAAGAAGGCATACAGCGCTGTGCAAGCAGACACGCAGTGTGGTAGGTGACAAACACGGCTCCTCCCCCTGGCAGTAAGGGTGTTGGTAGGTGGCACCTGTCTGGTACCTTTCCTGGAAACTCTCACCTTGGTTTCTTTTTTTTTTTTTTAAGATTTATTTTATTCTTTTTGACAGAGGGAGGGGTGGGGAGGGCAGAGCAGTCCCCACAGCCATATATCATTAGTTTCAACATAGTTTCATTCCACACAGGTGGGCGCGGGGCACGCCCCAGGCAGGAACCAAACTGGGGGCCTCCCACATGGGAAGCACGCCCCAGTTCAGCACAGGGGTCCGTATGGGCCAGGGCCAGTACTCAATCCCTGGACCCCACGGTTGCAAAGCAGGCACTCAACCCACTGAGCCATCCCGGCTTCCCCTCACCTTGTTTTCTGCAGACTGGTTCCTATGTGTCGCCTCCAAGATGGTGATGAACTGCCGGTACTGGGGATTGGTCCAGCGGCCGATGCCTGGTAGAGAGGAGACAGGAAACAGGGTTAGGACAGGTGGGAAGCAAGATGAGAGGTTTCTGGAGAGAATCAGATAACCAAGAAGGCCCTGGAAGGAGAAGTGATAGGAAAAGAAATGAAGGGCCCAGGATCTGGCGAAATCGGAGACTCGAGCTCCTTCCTCCTTATCCAGCCACTGGCTACTGCTTTCTGCCCTGCTTTAGCTTCTTCAGTTTCTTTATACACGACTAGCCTCCCTCCCTCCAGAATGTTCACACTCCCCAATCTTAAGACACAGTCACAAAACCTCACTGTTTGCTCTGCTAACACTGGGCATCTATTTTTTACTGCCACCCTTCTCCAAAGCTTGATGCTCTCTCCTTTCTGTGCAGTCTTAACTTCCTACCCTCTGGCTTCATGGCTCTTGCCCCACAATTACTTCCTCACTAGTCCAAGTCCCCTTCCTCCGTCCTCAATCTCATACACTCTACCACTCAACACTCTTCCTGTCTCTCAAGATTCCTTCTTCCTCTGCTTCCTGGGCCCACTGTTGCCTCCTTCCAGTACCTGGGCTGCTCCTCCCCTTAGGCTCCCTCCCTCTGAACCCAGAGTCATTCTCAATGCTGAGCTCCCTTCTCTCAGTGATCAAATGTGCTCTCCCTTCTCTGACCAGGAGCCTCAACCCTGACATCTCTCCTTCCAATGACCCAACAGGTGTCATATTCCAGGCATGTTCTGATATGGGAGACACAGTAGGGAATAAGACACACAGGTTGGAAAAGCTGGGATGGCTCAACGGGTAAAGCGCTCGCTTTGAAGCCCCAGGGACCGAGGATCAAATCCTGGCCCCGGCCCACGCAGACCCACGTGCTGGACTGGGGTGTGCCCCCCAGTTCAGTTCTTGCCGGGACCTATGCGGGAGGCTCCCGGCCCAGTTCCTGCCCTGCGCAGCCCTGTGCCCTCCTGTGGAGTGGAACTATATGGAAAACTAATGTCAACTATGGAGACTGCGCTGGGCCCTCCCCCTTCTCTCTTGTCTCTCTCTGTCTCTGTTTCTCTGTCAAAAATCAATAAAATAAATCTTAAAAGAGAAAAAAATGACGAACAGGTCCCAGCGCTCAGAGAGCTGCCACTTTGGTTGGGGGGGGGGGGGAGCTAAAAAAAGGAACAAGTAAACAGGAAAATTTCAGGGAGGGGTAAGTGTTATAAAGAAAATAAAACCAGAATAAACTAGAATGCCATGTATCATCAAGGGTAGCGCCCCAGCAATAGTGAGAATGAGGTGAACTGCAGAGTGATCTGTGTAGAGCAGGCGTATCCCACCTGGAGCCCAGGACAGCTCTGAATGTGGTCCAACACAAATTCTGAAAACATATTTTTTTGCGATTTTTTTTTTTTTTAACTCATCATCTATCATTAGTGTTAGTGTATTTTATGTGTGGCCCAAGACAATTCTTCCAATGTGGCCTATAGAAGCCAAAGGTTGGACACTGCTGGTGTAGAGCAATGCCATTTGTGTCAAAAATGTAAAAGGCACACACACAAAAAAATGCTGTAGATTATTTATACTTACCATATTTCTTTTTTCTTTTTTTGAACTGAACTGGGGCCTCACCGCATTCGGGAAGCACACCCCAGTTTAGCATGTGGGTCCGCCTGGGCCGGAGCCGGGATTCGATCCTCGATCCTCGGGGCTTCAAAGTGAGCACTTAACCCGCTGAGCCATCCCAGCTTTCCATTTTTTTTTTTTTTAAGTTTTATTTATTTATTTTATTAATTTTTTGACAGAGAGAGAGAGAGACAGAGACAGAGACAGAGAGAGAACTGAACTGGGGGAAATCCCCAGTTCAGCATATGGTTCCGCACAGGCCGGGGCCAGGACTCAATCCTCGGTCCCTGGCGCTGCAAAGTGAGCGCTTAACCCACTGAGCCATCCCAGCTTCCCCACTTACCATATTTCAAAGATTATAAGATATATTTTTTCACAGTCGAAAACTGTGAAAATCAGTATGCATTTTACGATTTATAGGAGCTCAGATGTGATTAAATTAAGTATATATTTCATAAAAATATAAATATGGAACAGGAAAAAAAAATACACCAGATGCCAGTGGTTACTTCTGGAACTGGGGAGGAGTCCCAGGGGAACGCCTCCTCTACCTGTAATGCTTCAGTATTTTACCAAAAAGGTACAGGAAGCAGTATCACAAAATCTAAGCATTTTAGGCCTTTTGGGTAGTTTGTTCTCTGGGCTTTTCTGTATTTAGGTCTGTGCCCAAATTAAAAATAAATAAAATTAAAAATTAAGGCAGAACCCAGGGCGGGTGCTCTTTTTAGATGGGGTGGTCGGGGAAGGCCTCTCTGAGGAGGGAGCTCAGCCCTGTAGAGAGCAGGAGGCACAACACCTCAGGCAAAGGTCCCCAACCTGGACCAGAGCCACTGCCGCCACCCAGCTCTTGACCACTCCCTTCTCCAAGCACCCACACTCAGTTTCTATCATGTGCACCCACCAGGGCACAAGGACTTGATCTGTCTCTCCATGTTTTTAATTGTGAGACATAACATACATACATAAAATACACATTAAAAAAAAATACAAAGCCAACATTTACGTAACCATCATCCAGGTCAAGAAAGAGAACAAAGCCACCTCCCACCAAAAGGCCTCCCTATCCTCTCCCCTCAGTTTTCTTTAGTGTCTGCCACTTAGATATGCATCCCTTTTGAACTTTCTATAAATGGAAACATACTGCATAAATTATCTGGCAGCCAGCTTCTTTCATTCAATATATCTGTGAGATTCCCCATGGCTGCTTAGTGGAGCCTGAGTCAGTTCATTTGCATCACATTAGCACATTCTATTGTAGGACTATCTTGCCTAATGTATTTATCCATCCAACTATTTGTGGCTATGGACGTGTTTCCAGTTTAGCATTATTACAAACATGTATATGGATACATGTGGAACTGCTGTAAGGTATATGCCATCTTTTCTAAGTAATAGTAAACTTTTCCGCTAAGTATTTTTTCACATTTATGATTCAAGCCCTTTAAGGAAAAGATCATGCCTCAACCATTCTCAAATGATCCCCCTCAGGGCCCAAGACAAAACTGCTGAAGCTACGGTACTTAATAAATATTTACCCAATGATAGATAGATCCAAACAAGGCTCCCTCTCCACCTACCTCGGAGGCAGGCCACACCTGCCAGAAGAAGTAGCAATGTCCCAGCATAGTGAGAAAACGGCACCACTTTGGACAGACTCAAGTAACCTGGGAGGAGAGAGGGGCCACGTGAGAAGCTTTCTCCACTGCACCTCAGCTCCTCTTCCAAGTTCTGCCCCAGCCTTCACCCCATACCCTCTCATTGGGACAGCCATGCCCTCTGAGGAAGAAGATGCCTGATGGAAAGGAAAGCTAAGCCATCCTTGTAGATCCCCTTTCCTCTTTAGGGGGTCGGCTCATCTGCCAACACCTGCCCGTTTCCTGTCCCACCACCTTTGAAACCACACTGACCTTTCCTGTACAAGTAGAAGAAGGCGAAGGGAGAGGAGTAATAAGAGATGGACCAGAAGACTGAAGCCTGCAGCAGAGAACAGGGACAAGCAATCAATACACACACACACACACACACACACACACACCTGCTAGGCTCTGAGCAAAGTGGATAACTTGAGGGATATCATATGGAGTATCTATTCTGTGCATGATATCATGCACACAGTAGGTGCTCAATATTTGTTGAAAGGCAATTTGTCAGAGCATACATAACAGAGGCTAGGTACAGGTTCTGTTTTCTTCCTCTTATCATCTCCAGACATACGTAATTCATCACATTTAAAGGCCAGTCTCTTTCTACTCAAGTTAATCAAGCTTTTTCAATTGGCCCTGCTCAGGACAGCCCCTGGCCTGGTCCCCAAGAGATGCACAAATGTCACCATAGGAACCCTGCCAGAGAGAACAGTTGTCTCTACAGTCAAAGAGGTTAGCTGCCAGGGAGGACAGGTCACTGGGGACTGCAGGGCTCAGTACCTGCAGATGGTCGAAGAGTAAACACATTTTCTTTATGGCTCAGGCTGCCCCAGAGAGCAGGGCACATGCCAAGGGGGAGTGCCAAGTATGCACACAATTGATAGGAGTCTCTGTGTGTGTGCTGCAAAGCCTGGGGCATCCCCCACCCACAAGAGTGCTACCTTCTCCCAGGCTGGGGAGGAGAAAGTTCAGGAGGCAGCAGGAGTTAAAAAGATGCAGTAGTCCCAGATGCCAGGGCAGACATACCAGCGCCAAGATGCTATCGGCATGTTTCTCCAGGGCCCGGGGCTGATAGTACGTATCCTGCCAAAAGAGATGCCTGTGTTGAGGCCCCTGCCCACTGACCAGTCCTTCCCCTTCCCTTTTGGAAGGCCTCATGTGTGTGTCCTGATTCTAGCATCCAAACCTGTCTCTCCTGGGACATCCTTGGCTCCCAGAGCTCTTCTTCCTCACCCCCACTCTGAACCTAATTTCCCACCCCAGAGCAGGAAAACAAACAGGGAGCTGGACTTGGAAGCAAGTGAAAGCACCATTGAATGACTTTCGCTCCTTTTTTTACGACCCAGTTTCAAATGGATTGTGGACAGATGCCTGTGGGGAGAGGGGCATTAGGGAAAAGACAGGAGACACCATGACAACTTTAAGGGGGAAAGAAGAGCATCAGCAATAAGGGTAGGTTGATTAAAGAAGAGAATCTGACTGGGGTGGGCAGTTTGTAGGAAACTGGAAACAGAATTTCAGACTACGAATAAAAAGTAAGATAACTTAGGAGAACTCCCCCCCCCCCCCCCCGGCTTTAATGAGTGCAATGACCCTGGGGTCCTCAGGGTAGGTTGAGGGGTGATGTGGAGAGCAGTTGATAGGTGATACGTTGAAGAAGTCCTGTTGAAATTCAAAACGTATTGCAGGGAAGATAAAACGGAGCCGGGAGGCACCATGGGGCACTGAGTGTGAAGAAATAGTTTGACCGCAAAACCGTCCAGCTCCCCAATCTGCGCAGGGTCTCCTGCAGGACTTAATGAGTCAATTGGGACAGGCACGAACCATGACAGACAGGGTGAGGGGCCGCTAGAGGAAAAAGCAAGGAGTGGCACTCGGAATGAGAAAGCGGTGGCAAACAGCAATAAAGGAGGTGGCTAGTCCACAGACATGACTTTCATCCAGGAAGCACAAACAGTGCAGACTTTACGCACAACTGGCTTGACAAACAGGCTCCCCCAATTTCCACTAATGGGCGCTTCTGGGGAAAAAGGCCGCAAAGGGGTTTGGGCCGTACCATGTTTCTGACCAGGGGAGAACTCGACTCACCCAGGAGCTGGAAGGGGGGGTAGTGACTGAAGTTGGAGTCTCAGGGACGCCGGACTGAGCCCTTTCAGAGTCCCTTTCTCGGTAGATTTTGTACAGCCGGGGGCCAAGGACGCAGCTCAGCAGCTTCGCCATGGCCCCAGATCGGGCCGCTGCTCTCCCAGCAGCAGGTCCCCACGCGGGCCCCGCCCTCTCCGGCTCAGTGCTGCGTGCCCTTGACGTCAGCACGTACCGACTCCTCCTCGTGCGGAGTGGAGACATTTTCAGCGATTCTTGAGGAGTTTGTGCAGTTGGACCTACGGGTGCAGCAATGGTCAGAAATTAGTCGGAGGCGTTTGGAACGCGGAGAGTTAGAAAATTACCAGGCATAGTTCAATCACTTTTTTCTATCCCTTAATATTGGCAGACACTCGAATGACACTGGAACAAGGGATAAGATTAGGCACACTTGACAAGACGTACAGAAAAGGAAAGGTGTCTAGGACTACATCTAATCAGAGAAATGCAAGGTTGTATGAAGAAAATGTAAAATAAAGTTATTGAAAGAGGTAAATGAACGCTTGAATGAATAGAGAGCTACACCATGATCATGGATAGAAAGACTTGAGTTTTAAGATGTGTGAAATACTGGTAAAAAGAAAATGGATGAATCATTGCACTTAAGGTTGGACAAATTTCAAAACCATAATGTTGAGAAAAAAAAAGGAAAGCTACAGAAGATACAACATACTGTTGTCTAAAATTGAAAAACACATAAAGTTTAATGAACAGGTAAGTGAAAGATAAAGAGCAAATCTTAAAAAGTGGGGGAAGCCAGGATGGCTCAGGGGGTTGAGTGCTCACTTTGCAGCCCGGGGGACTGAGGATCAAGTCCCAGCCCCAGCCCTGTTGACTCATATGCTGAACTGGGATGTGCTTCCCATGCGGCAGGCCCTCTGCCCAGTTCCCGCCCTGTGCAGCCCTCCCCCTCCTATGTGGAAAGAAACCATGTTGAAAACTGAGGAGGGGAAGCCAGGATGGCTCAGTGGGTTAAGGGTTAAGCACTCGCTTTGTAGCCCAGGAACCAAGGATTGAATCCCAGTCCCGGCCCGTGCAGACCCATATGCTGAACTGGGGAGTGCCCCCAGTCTGGTTTTCACCAGGGCAAGACCCTGGCCCAGTATCTGCCCTGTGCAACCCCACACCCACCTGTGGAATGAAACTATGTGGAAAAAAACAATGATGTACAACTATGGAAACTGCTCTGGGCCCTCCCCCTTCTCTCTGTCTCTGTCAAAAACAATAAAAATAAGTAAATCTTTACAAAAGAACATGTCATTAGCACATCAAGGAGTTCCTCTTCAATCACTACCAGTTGCTATCCAGCCCACTAAGAGTAATCACTACCTTAATTTTTAACCCCTCAGATTAGTTTTGCCTATTTTTGTACTTTATACAAATGGAATCATACAATGTATACCCTTTTTTTCTGTCTTCTTTTACTGTCAATGTTTGTGAGATTCAACCTTGTTTCATGTCACTGTGGTTTGTGCATTGTCATTGCTGTCAAATGTTCCATTGTGTGAATACTCTACAGTTTATTTAGCCATTATACAGTTGTACATCAGATATAGTCTTTGGTATGCATGGATTATTTTATCTAAAATGTAAAAATAAGTAGTCTTTAAAAATAAATAACACATTAGAAACAATTAGAGCCATATGAAGATCTGCCCTGAGAGCCCTGCCTGAGGCAAAGGGATGAATCCGTGAATTTTCCAGGCCCCTACTACCTTCACCTGGAGTAGTACTTAATACACTCATCAGAGGAAGCCAGGATGGCTCAGCGGGTTGAGCGCTGCTCGCTTTGCAGCCCCTGGGTCCAGGGATCAAGTCCCAGCTCTGGCCCATGTGGACCCATATGCTGAACTGGGGTTTGGCCCCCAGTTCAGTTCTTGCCAGGGTGAGCTTCCCATGTGGGAGGCCCTTGTATAGTTCCTGCCCTGCACGGTCCCCTGCCCACCTGTGTGAAATGAAACTGTCGAAAAACGGTTGATGTATGGCTGTGGAAACTGCTCTGGGCCCTCCCCCTTCTCTCTGTCTCTCTGTCTCTGTCTCTCTCTCTGTCAAAAACAATACAATAAACCTTTTAAAAAAACACACTCATCAGAGGCTCAGGAGAGGTCTGTGGTGTGCCAGGTAGCCACAAGGAAAGCCATTTAAAATCATTTCTGAAGTACTGAGTGTGCAGTCTCATGCTGGGTTCCGGAGAGACCAACATAGAGATTCGGTTTCTTTGCTCATGGCTGGCAGCATCTTTTAGGGGTGGAGGAGAGAACACAGAATGGACTTCCAGACTGACAGGAGATGGACAGCTGGGACCCCTTCTCTGCAGGCTCTTAGCATGGAGAGTCTCTGATCTGAGTCCCTTCACCTATGTGGAGTCAGAGAGTAAGGAGGTTGTCTTTGGAGTAGCCTGAACTGGGTCTTTTTCCCGCTGGGACAGAAAAGTGGTGGTCACTTTTTCCCCAGTAAACACGCAGCTGGGCTCTATCTCCCCAGCACTCCCATCCCCTCCAGAGGCCATGTCACTCCAGACCAGGGAATATGGGCCTTTATCTGGGCGCTGCTTCCTCCCTGAGGACACCAGGTCCCAGACCAGAGAACTTGGCAGCTCTCCCCATGGCGGTCTTAGTCCTCCTTCTTCCGTTCCTCTGTGGGTCGTTCCATGCTGCTGCAGGTAAGGAGCAGGAGGTGAGGGGTTCTGCAAGGTCGTGAGGGACTGCCACCGTCCCTCCTGAGGGGCTTAGGCAACACATCTGACTCAAGCAGATAAATTTACCCTAACTGACCACCTCTTGCCTGTAATCCTGGGAAGACCCAGAGACAATGAAGGTGCAGGTCATGTACCGTTTCCTTTAGAAAATAAGAAGGGATGAGTAAATTCTTCCAGAAAAGGAGAAACAAGAGGAAGAGATATGGGCATTTGCCAACGAGCCTTTCCCTCTTGCCCTCAGATGCCCTCACTCACAGGGGCAAGGGCAGAGGGGAGGAAAATAGCCTCCCCTCTCCTCTCCAGCTCACACTTTTTGTAGCTGTCACTTGAGGAATGTGTTCACGGCCAGGCCGGGGCTGGGGGACCTCCGAAGGGGAGGACGTCAGGGGTCGGAGGTCCAGTGGGGGGCTGTGTATCTGACTGAGGTCTCCGGCCTCACACAAGCCCCTCCCCACAGACAACATCCTGGCCGTCTACGTGGCCTGGGGGGAGGCGATGGAGCTGCCGTGTCCCTCACCACCCACTCTGCACGGGGACGAGCTCCTGTCCTGGTTCCGCAGCCCTGCAGCAGGCTCCTCCACTGCCCTGGTGACACAAGTGCAGGTGGCCAGGCCAGCCCCCGACACTGGGAGGCCTGGCAGGGAGTCCAGGCTCAGACTTCTGGGGAACTACTCGTTGTGGCTGGAGGGGTCCAAGGAGGGAGACGCCGGGCGGTACTGGTGTGCTGTGCTGGGTCAACGTCACCAGTACCAGAACTGGAGGGTGTATGATGTCTCTGTGCTCAGAGGTGAGTGAGGCCGTGAGGACCAGGGGCCACAGGAGATGGGCAGCCCACGCAAAGGACTGATGGGCCCCTCTCTCCCCACAGGATCCCAGTTATCTGCAAGGACTGCCGAGGGATCCCCCTGCTCGGTCCTCCTCTGCTCTGTGGTCCCTGCCAGGCGCCTGGACTCTGTGAGCTGGCTGGAGGGGAAGGGTCCTGTGAGGGGCCATGTACAGTCCTTCTGGAACAATGACGCTGCCCTGCTCTTGGTGTGTCCTGGGGAGGGGCTTCCTGAGTCCAGGGGCCGAAGGCCAAGGATCATCCGCTGCATCATGCCTCAGAGCAAAGGGGTCAGCTTCAGCCTGGCAGGTAAACTGAGGGAGGATATGAAAGGGGATGTCCCCTCTGGCTAGGCTGACCAGACGTACCATTTTAAATGGGACAGAAAAAAATGGTACTGTCCCATTTGAAACAATATGTCTGATCAGCCTACCTCTGGCACGTCCCATACCTACTGACTAGAAAAGGAGGTGAGAGAGGAGGCGAATCTGTTATCGGCCGGTTCAGGGGGCATTTCTCATGGCGCTGACCACTGCCTGCAGTAGGAGGGCTACTTTTCTCATGGACTGAATCCATGACAGAGAAGAGGCTGCGTAAGCCAGCTCTCTGGTAGGCTAGACCATAGCCAAGAAGGGGAAAAGCATTCAGAGGGAATACACCATTGTTTAGAAATAGGCTAGCCTATGATTTGTGTGGAATATCCCATAGCAGAAAGGAAGAAAATAAGAATTACTGCTGGGGGAGTTGTCTTTTGCAGAAAGGATACGGTATATGCACTCACATTATACTGGCCCAGTAATAGTGAAAACAGAATGAGAAAAAATGTCATTATTTACAAGAAAAAGTCCATTATACAGAGAAAGAATGCTGTTGAGTGGGGAAGAACCCATTGACAAGGCAGGAGGGAGGAGCCGACGGCTGTTATTTCAGGCAAAGACCAAAAATGGCAGTGATGAGGCTGCATTTCCCTCCACATCCGCACCTGCTCTGGAGTCTGGCAGGCACTCAGACAATGCTTATTCAGTGAGAGAATGGAAGAAGGACTGCATGGAAGGCACTCCACTTGTTCTTGAAGGGGTTGATCCCTGTGAAGTGTGAGGAGAAATACCAGTGTGGCCAGTGGTCTGCTCTAGTGAGCTGTCCGTGTGTGATGGGTGTGGGGAGGCATGGCCGTTCTCCATGCATGTTGGCTCATGGGGTCAGGGTGAGAGGCCTGGAAGGAGGCAAAGTATGTGTGCTGGGGGGTGGATGGGGGGGCAAGGGAGCTTATGAAGTCTCTCGAGAGAGCCCACCAGACTATGGGGGAGCCTCTGTTTGGGGCACAGGGCAGACCCCTCACTGCCTCCTTGGCTCTTGTCTTGCCCTCTACAGCCCCCATGGATGCCTCCCCTGCCCTCTGTGCTCCTTCCACAGGCTGGGATGTGCCCTGGATCTTGGTGCTGTCACTCACAGCAGGCCAGGGGTTCATCATCCTGGTCCTCAGCATCATGCTATGGAGGTGGAGGAGCGGGGGGGTACAGTGCCGAGGTGAGTCCCTTCTCTTGGAGGGTTGGGCTCACCTCTGTACCCCATCTTCTCTAGGGGAGCATTGAGTAGGGAACGCAGCTCATAGGTATCTGGTGACTTCTCTGCCATACCCCATATGTCTCCTCCCCAGATGCCTCGATTCCTCAGTTCAAACCTGAAATCCAGGTCTATGAGAATATCCATCTGGCCCGCCTCAGGTGAGAAACAACTAGGGGACAGAGGCTCAAATCCCAGAGGGGCCTGGGATTGGGGTGGATGCAGGGCCCTGGTTTCTGAGGGTGTAGACAATGGCAATGTCCTTAATCTGCCTTTCTGTTGCACAACACTCACAGCCCACCTGCCCCCAAGACCAGATGATCTCGGTGACATCTGCTGGGAAGTGACCTGCTGTCTCCCTGGACATCTGGCACTGGAAGGACTCCCTGAAAACCTTGGCGAGGGGGGAGGGGCTGAGAGCCGACTGCACAGTACGCTGGCGTCCAGCAGACAAACTGTGTGGGCGGCGGGGCGTGTTGGGGCATGGCGGTAAAGGAAAGGAGAAGCATTATTTCTTCATGTCGCCTACAAAAAGGTGTGGTCTCCTGTCTTGTAGCAGCCAGTGCAGGGCAGCCCTGAGCCCGCGATACCGTGGGGTTGTGGGGAGCCTGGTGTAGCTGGAGGGAGGGAGGAGAGATGGGCAGCAGGGTCACAGAGGGATCCAGGGATTGGAGCAGCGGTGGAGAAGCAGGCATGGGGCACCAGAGACAAAAGGGGGGAAACTGAAGAAGAGAGACGGGAAGAGACCTGAGTTACGGGACAAGATGCGTAGAAAGCTAGGGAAAAATAGAAGCACAAAATGGGAGAATTGAGAGACAAAGAGAATGAATGGAAGGAAGACTCAGGTTTCCTCTAAATGAAGCCAGCCCCCATCCTCGCAAAGAGAAGCTGAGAGAGAACAAGCACCTTTAATCAGACCCCCGACTTCCTCCAATGGAACAGGAGGGACCTGAGTCCATATGAGGGTGCCCACGCTCGGCCCCCCGCTGGTCACCCTCCTTATCTCAGGCACTCCATTGTGGCATCCGGAGCAGTGAGCTGTTTATCGTCACCCTGACATCCTGGGAGCCCAGAGTCTCACGCTATCTCCCTGGGCAGCAGTGTCAACAGGGCGGGTGTGAGGATTCCCCAGTGGGGTGTGTGCTCGGGTCTGCATGCTGGGCTGTCTATGAACCAGGACAAGTGCAGGCTGGTGAAGCGGGGAGGGCACTGATGCCTCCAGCTCGTCCATTCCCCGGGCTCAGGCACAAATGAGCTGCACTCAAGGTCACACCCTCACAGGCTACACCACCAGGCGCCCTCCTCTGCATCTGTTCAAGCATGGGCCTCACTGGAGAGACACTTTCTCGCAAGCCTCACTTACAGCCTTCGCAATGAAGTGTCTTATGCTATTGGCAAGGAGGAGGACGTGAGTGACACAGATGGAGAATGAGGTGACAGTTATGGGTCAGTTTCCAGCACCCTGCACAACCCACCAGACAGCTACAGCTTGCTTTTATTTTTTTATTATTATTATTTTTTAAATATTTATTTATTTATTTATTTATTTTGACAGAGAGAGAGATACAGAGACAGAGACAGAGAGAGAACTGAACTGGGGGAGCTCCCAGTTCTACAGCTTGCTTTTAGAGAGCAGTGTTGCTGGACTTCCAGACAGCCCTGTTTGTAAATCCACTCTTTGTGGTCCCCCAAGCTCTCCTTCCTGAGTTCCTGACCTACCAAATTCATCATTCTTTCTTTTTTTTATTATTATTTTTTATTGTTTTTGACAGAGAGAGAGAGAGAGATACAGAGACAGAGACAGAGAGAGAACTGAACTGGGGGAGCTCCCCAGTTCAGCATATGGGTCCGCACGGGCCGGGGCCGGGACTCGATCCTCAGTCCCCGGTGCTGCAAAGCGAGCGCTTAACCCACTGAGCCATCCCGGCTTCCCCCCAAATTCATCTTTCAAGGCTCCTCCTCACCGTACCTGGTGCCCCTTCCATCCCCCTGTCTGGGACCTACAGCTCCATCAAAACACCTGCCTTGCCAAAGACCTACAACTGAGAGAAGGCATCTGCAATGGGCTTCTAGAAAATACAAAAGACACAGAACAGGTGCTTTTCATGAGGCTGGGCTCAGGGCCGGTGCCTGTAGAAGGGGTCTGCAAAGATGTTGGGTCGGGGATCTGAGGTCTCAGTACAAAATCAGGTTCTTGGCTATATCTCAGAAGTGTGCAAGCGTTCCCAGGGCCGCAGTGATGGCGGAGGAGTCCTGGGCTGAAGGCTAGAGGTCCGTGTGGGGCGAGGGGTGGAGGCAGCCGCTCAGGTGAAGCAGGCCATGAGGAGGAAGGGGGGGGGTGCAGCTTGGTGGCCATGTTGCACAAGTCCTGGCTGCAGCATTGGTGCCACAGAGCATAGGAGCCTGACCAGGAGGTGGCATGGCCTGGTACAAGGCACTGGGCTCTTGGAAGCAGCCTTTCTGTTGGACGGTGTCACTCTGCTCTGTGGGACAGAGGGGGAATGCTGAGGCAGGGACAGCAAAGAGGAAAGGGCCAGGGGACATAGGAAAGGCAGATGGATGAAGGTGAGGAACAGCCTGGAGTAGGGCCATTGGACCGGAATCCTACCTGAGGTGCCAATATGGTGCCACAAGCTTCATCGTCCTGACATTTGGTGGGCACAAGGTAGCAGGGTTTGACAAAGCTGCAGGTGGAACAGCTGAGGAGCCCTCTGGCAGGGGGAGTGGTGAGATCTGTGGGGTTGGCTGATATCAGGCCAGTGGGGAGGAAAGGCAAACAGGCCACGTGAGAGGTGGAGCCAAGATCTGGGACAGGACAGTGATGTGCAGAGAGAGGTGACACACAAAGTGGGGAGAGGGAAGCATTGAAATGGAAGTAGAAAGAGAGACAGAAAAGGGAGGGGAGGCAATGCAGTGAAAGAAAAAGACACAGAGGCAAGAGGGATACAGGGAGTGAACAGAAGCCGGGAGAATCAGAGATGAACTTGGAAACTGACACAAATAGCCAGGGGAGTAGGTGAAAGGGAAGGGGAGCTGGCAGTGAAGAAGTTGAGTGGATGGTGCCAGAGACAGATGGGAAAAATCATAACTGGCATTGACTGACAGCAAAGAAGCAAGAGGTGAGATAAGGGACAGGGAAGACAGGCTTCCACAAAGAAGAAACAGTCATTCTCCAATGCCTTTGCGAGGGCTAGCCTGAAGCCCTCCCTGGTAGCTCCTCTTTCTAAAGCTCCTACATCTCTCCTTCTTGGCATTTCTCAGCCCCTTACCCCCACCCCATCCTCTGGCCCTCAGGCTGCCCCAGCTGCTCCCATAGCCCCTGCCCTGGTGGACTGGCAACCCACCTTTACCCAGTGCCCCACAGAGGAATACAATGCAGAGGAAGGTGCTGGAGGTGCCCAGGGCTGGGCCCAGGGCTCAGGAGTCTGGGGCAATGTGACCTGCACCCCCAAGATCCTGACAGTCAGAGAGGTGGAGCATCAGAGTGGGACAGGGAGGGACAGCAAACACACACACCTAGGGAGTGAACCTAGGAGGGGGGAAGGCAGAACCAGGGCCAGATTCACCACCCTGAGGTTGCAGGGACCCTGGCACCAACTCCCTGCCCCTTATGGAAGTCTTCATGCTTTAAAGGTGGGTCTTCTCTGTTCTTTCAGCTGCATCTGAGCTCTGAGCTGTTGTGTTTGTCACCTTTCCTCCTACTCCTCTCCTTTCCCCACGCTGTCTCAAGCTGCTTGCTCTCTCTCAACTGTCTCCTCTGCTTTCTCAGTCTTCCCCTCTGTGCTTTCTAGTCTCTCAGGGTCACCCTCCTAAACAGCCCTGGCCCAGATGTGCTTGAGTGGGGAATCAACATCCCCTCCCACCCACACACACAGAACCCAGCTGTTTAGGGTGGCCCCACCCAGCTTCAGATGCCTTTGAGATGCCTTTGATTCCCTCCCCCACCCCAACCCCAAGCCTCAATATTCCTACCCCATAATTGTCCCTCCCAGCTTTACTACCTGGGAGGAAAGAATTAGTCACGCTTGGGGTCAGAGGGACAGATGTGTTTCCACTGGGCAGGGAGTTGTGTGTGTGTGTGTGTGTGTGTGTGTGTGTGTGTGTGTGTGTGAGAGAGAGAGAGAGAGAGAGAGAGAGAGAGAGAGAGAGAGAAACATAAAGACTAGGAAGAAATGCAGGAATAAGACTTGGGGGGCAGTGGTAGAGTCTGGAAAATGGGTTTAAGAGACTAGAGAAGAGGAGAGCCACATCTGGAGAATAAGGGCAGGAACATTCCAGGAGGATTAAGATTGGTGGGGGTGGGTGGGACAGAGGAGACAACTATCCATCCAGCAGCAGTTTTCCAAAACGTTTTCATCTCAGGCCTTCTTTACACTCTTTTTTTTTTTAAATTTTATTGCTTTTGACAGAGAGAGAGTGAGAGAGAGACAGAGAGAGAGAGAGAGAGAGAACTGAACTGGAGGAACTCCCCAGTTCAGCATATGGGTCCGCACAGGCCGGGGCCGTGATTCGAGCCTCGGTCCCCAGGGCTGCAAAGTGAGCGCTTAACCCACTGAGCCATCCCGGCTTCCCCCCCCCTTTTTTTTTTTTTTTTTAATTTTATTGTACACTCTTAAACATTCCTGAAGACCCCAGAGAGCTTTTCTCTGTGTGAGTGATAGTGACATTTACAATCTCAGACATCAAAACAGAACATTTTAAATATATTTTTATTTATTTATTTATTTTTGACAGAGAGAGAGAGAGAGAGAGAGAGAGAGAGAACTGAACTGGAGGAGCTCCCAGTTCAGCATATGGTTCCACACGGGCCGGGGCCGGGATTCGATCCTCAGTCCCCGGCGCTGCAAAGTGAGCGCTTAACCCACTGAGCCATCCCGGCTTCCCCAAAACAGAACATTTTAAATACCTATGTTCAGAAGTTAAAATAATAAACTCTACTGTATATAAACAAAACATGGTTTTGTGAAAAATGACTTCTTCCCAAAGGGGGACATTGCTTTATACTCAGGGAATCTATTTTATGTCCGGATTCACAGAAGATAGCTTGGTTTTCATATTCACTTCTGCATCCAATCTGTTGGACTATGTTGTTTTGGTTGAAGTAGATGAAGAAAACCGACCGCACACAGATAAGTGGTTGGAAAAGGCAGATCACCGAGGACCCTCTGAAAGGGCCTGAGGGACCCCCAGGAGGTCTGGGGCCAAAGTTTTAGAACCACTGCGAATATGGAGGGGCTTGGGGACTCCAGAGGATGCTGAGAGCTTTCCTCCATGGGGGCCCCACCCTGTCCCCATTGGGGCTCCAGTACCTGCTGGGGGAGACTCTTTCCTCCCTTTTTATTGCCCCATAAAGTCCAAGACAAGGGGGATATAAGGCTGACAGAGTAGGACCAGAGAGGGGGGCGGGAGGGAGAGGCACCGCGGAAGCAGGCACAATGAACCCCCTACTTGTCGGGCTGCTGCTCAGCACCTTGTCGGGGGCTGTCTTGGGTAAGAAGGCAGCCAAGGTCCCTCTCAACACAGGCCTGTCCCCCTCCGCCAGCGGCTTCCCTGAGAGCCCAGGCCCAGCGGCTCCTCTCTCCTGCCAGGAAACGGCCTGCGGTGCTACGACTGCGGCGGCGGAGGCCCCAGCAGCTCCTGCAAAGAGCCGGTGAGCGCCTGCGGGGAGGGTGGCCGCTGTGGCTTCCTGGAGCACACACCCCAAGCAGGCCTGGGACAGAGCACGCCGCCTGGAAACCGTGAGTCCTCCGTTTCTCCCTCTTGCCCCAGCCCATCCCTGCTTCCAGAACCTTCCGGGCTGAGCCTGAGTCAGGTGCTGTCGCTGGCAGAGTGGGGCAGTACTGTAGCCGCTTCTGGCTCCTGGCGCTGAGCCCCTAGGGAGCCTGCTGCCTGCTGTCCTGGGGGGCGCCCCCCTCCTCTCTGCTCTCCGGAATCTCACAGGCCCATTCTCTCACACGTGGTTGAAAACGCTCTGCCCCTTCAAAGCAGAGACCAACATAGTAAACCAGACTTCACCTTTCAGGCATTAGCTAAGGACCAGAAAGGTATGTGTCTTTTAATTTTCAAGTAATTTTAGATGGACAGAAAAATCGTAAACATAGTACAGAGAATTCCTATATATCCTTCACCCAGCTTCTTTTTATTTATTTATTTATTTTTTTTTTTTAATTTTTACTGTTAAATTTATTGGGGTGACATTGATTGGTAACAATTATATAGTTTCCAGATGTACAAATCTACACACCCAGCTTCTTTTAATGTTACCGTCTATATAAGATGTATATCTATATAAGATGTTCATCTGTATAAGATGTATCATGCATGGTACAGGTGACGAACACCTCAGGGGTTAGAGGCACCAACTCCCACTCAGTTGAAAATCACGTAAAATTTTTACTCCCCCAAAACTTAACTATAGTGCCCCTTGTTATCTGAGGGGGCCTGGTTCCAGTACAACACCCTCCACCACCGCTTATGGATACCAAAATCCACAGATGCCAAGGTTCCTTATATTATAAGGGAGAACAATGCATACAGACGGCCCTCTGCATACGCGGATCCCAACCAAGGTTTGAAAACACTGTTTTCAATCTGCAGTTGCTTGAATCCACGATGTAAAATCCAGGGATACCAAGGCCCAACTGTATATGTGTATTTATTGAAAAAAATCTGCATATAAATGGATCTGTGCTGTTTAAACCATGTTGTTCAAGGGCCAACTGTACAATGATCAAAATCAGAAAATATCATTGGCACAGTACTACACATTAACTTACAGACCTTATTCAGTTTAGCCAGCTGTTCCACTCATGTCCTTTTCCTGATCCACGAGCCAATCCAGAATCCCACATGGCATTTAGCTGTCATGTCTTCCTGGTCACCCCCAACCTGTCACAGTTCTGTGTCCTTGTCTTCCATGACCTTGACACTTCTGAAGATTCCTGATAGTTATTTTATAGACTGTCCTTTTATTTGAATGTATTTGATATTTTCTCACAATTCGATTGAGGTCATGAGTTTTGAGGCAAGAATACCACAGATGTGATGTGATGTTGGTCTTTTTCAGTGCCTCCCATCAGGAGGTCCACCATGTAATTGTGTTCACTTTGATCACTTGGTTTTAGGGGTGTTTTTTTTGAGGGGGGCCAAGAACCCCTTTGGGCTCCTCCAGCCAAGAGGCTAACACTCCAGTCTTGTTCTCTCAGCATTCGTGACCTTGCCTCATCACCATCCAGCCTGTGTGACAGCTCATCATTGCAATCAAGTGGAAACAGAGGTAGTGGGAGATGTGACGTGCATAACCCACAGGGACTGCTGCATCGGAGACCTGTGCAACAGCGCTGTGGCAAGAACCGCAGCCCCGGCCTGCTTCTTGGCTGCAGCAGCCACTGCCCTGGCCTGGGTCTTGCCAGGGCTGTGGGGAGGGTAGTGGGAGTAGGGGATGGGAAGGGAACAAGGGAGGAAAGGAGATTTGAGGTGAGAAGACACACTCTTCTCTGGGAGCCATTAAAATCGATCAACCACTCTAGAGCTGACTGGAAAATGCCATTTCTGATGGGCAAGCTAAAGGAGTAATGTGGGGGTGTCCAGGCTGCAGGCTGCAGGTTGCCAAGCTTCAGTGGATGACACCCCTTACCAGACTGAGCCCCAAAGGACATTGGAGAATCTGCCCTAAGTTAGTTACTCCTGGATCTTGTTGCCAGCAAGAACCTTCCTTGGCAATGAGGATCACTGAGGGAGCAGGCTCTGGGCTGAGTGGGGGTCACCAGGAACCAATGGGCCTAGTTGTCTGGGTTGGTTGCCCTTTCCCCCCTCTGCATCTTGGCTCCCAGTAGGACTCCTGTGCATTGAGAAAGGAAATAAATGTAAGCCTGTGATAGGGGGGTTGCTCAGTGACTCGCTCAGTAACCAGGCCAGGTGAGGCCTCCAACTGTAACTTGAGGGTCTGAGGCCTGCGAAGAGGGTCCTGGGTCCCCTCCCTATGCATCTTTTCAACCATTTCTGGGCCACCCTCACCAGGCTGCCCATCCTTCTTGGCAGTAAGTACGTCAGAGGTGTGGCCTAAATTTGAGATAAGGATTGTTTTTCCAAACACTGGGATCTGTGTGCCACCTCCAGATACTGGGGAATGGAAGCCTGAAAAACCTGTTTCTCCATTTGCCTCAGCCCAGCCTCCCTGGGAAACTCCCTGAAAGATTCAGGGGGAGGGGGAATCTGAGAGTGTTACTTTCTGGGAGGGGGCCTTCGACAATAGGTCTTCTAACAATAAATGCACCATTTATCAGACACAAACATTTATTACTCAAAATGGAAAGAGGTGAGCAGGGGCTGGGGTACAAAGGGCCGCCAGGATTTGGAGAATTGGCCCCATACAGTGAGGTCCTCAGAGGCTTCACTGGGGACAGGACAGAAGCCCTACATCAGGACCAGATCCCAGTCCCTCCCCAATTGGGGCACAGTAGGATGCAGGAGACAAGATGAGGTGCCCCTCTAAGGGCCAAAAGAGGGTGTGGAGTGGTCTAGAGGGAAATGGGAAAAGCAGAGAGGAGGGGCTGGGGTGGAACATGGGTAGGGAGACCACAGTCTAATTAAAGAAATGGGAAAGGTCTGGAGAAATATTATTCCGAGCACAGGGAGAAGGGAGAGAGCATTGTGGGATGACAGGGTCTAGGGGGAGAGGCTCAGGTAAGGCAGTAGGAGGAAGGGCAGCCATGGAGTGGGTCTCATTGCAGCAGCCAGAGGACAAGGGCAACTAAGGAGGTGAAGACCAGGGCCAGGGCTGGGGTAGGCCGGGGCGCTGGGCTATTGCAGTTGTCCTTGTCACAGCAGGTGGTATTGTAGGTCAGCCCCAGCTTGCGGTTGGTTTCGTTGATGGCCTCCCGACAGGGCTCTTCTTGTGTGCCACAGCGAAGATTGGAGAAAACCCACATCTTGCCTAGGGGTAGCAGTGGGCAGTGGGGTCAGCTGGGATGGGCATCTGGCATGCCTTTGACCACCTCTCCACCCCAGGCACCCACCCAGGTTTCCTTCCTTCCCAATTCTGCCCAGCTTCCCCCACCGCCTTATCTCTTCTTGGTTCCATCTCACTCCTGCACTACCATATCCTGCCCCTTCACCCCAATCCTGATCCCATGAGGCCTTGGACCCATTACTGTTTTTTTCCTGAGGCTGTTTTCTCAGTATAATAATAACACTCACATTCTAGGGTTGTCATGAACATTAATTGAAACAATTTATGTAAAGACAGAATGGGGCCTGGCACATAAAACTCCTTGGCCAAATGGCATTGCTGTCATCCTCTGTTCCATCTCAGCCATAGCCCAGCCATAGCCCGCTCTCCCTGGAAGAAGGGGATATTACCGAGGTACACATTTGTTGTCAGGCACTTGTGTCCTTGTTGTAGTTTACAGGACTGCCGGTCCACACAGCCCAGCACAGGGACCTTGTAGCAGGAGTGACAGCGAATGTCAGCTGGAAAGACACAAGTCAGGCTGAGGTAATGGGGTATCTGACTCACCTGGAGATAAGCTGAGCTGGGGGAGAGGGTGGAGAAGAGCCAATGAAGTAGGTGTTGTGACCTGTTTGTCTGGCAGGGGCAGAGCAGGTGAGTGACAGAGAAAAAGTGTAAGTGGGTGAAGGTGGAGTCATTGCTCTGTGAACAGCCCACACCTTAAATATTTTCCTTCACCCCACTCTATCTGTAATGAGTCAGGAGGGGCAGAGCTACCAGCAGAAACACAACGGGTCTGGGAATAAGTGGAGAGGGAGACTTCTATGGGGGAAGGAATGGAGGAGGTGGAGGAGAAGGTGAAGGAATTCAGAAGAGATCACAGAGACTTAAAAGAGGAAGAAATATTAAAAATAAAAATCATGGACGTTACAACACTTGCAGAAAAGGCCTGGAACTTGAGGCTGGCAAGAAAGCCACTTGTGGCCAGCTTCAACAATTTACTCTTCACCCCATGGGCCCACAAGGAATGTGGGAAGAGGAACAAGACCTGAATAGAATCCTCTCACCCCAGGAGCACTCCGACAGCAAGGAGTACAATCTGGGAGACAGATCATCAGATTCTGCCTGGGCACCATACCAAAATGGAGAGGGTGGGTCCAGAAGGTGGCACCCTCAAGTTTCCTGCCACAGCTCACTCAAGGTTTGGGCATGCAAGGTTTGGTGAGGGAGGGATTTGGTTCAAGGCTGAAGGAGCCTGGTGACTGCACCTCAGTGAAACCCACCTCACCTTAGGGGTGAGCAGCCCTGGCGTTCCCTCCCAGAAGGCCAGGGGAAGCGCCCTCATTCCCTGGGATGTTCTAAGTCACCGGCTCCCTCCAGAAAGCTTGTGTCCCTGAGGGGATGTGCCCCAGGGAGGAGCAGGGGCAACTAGAAAAGACCACTGCTTGAGGGACTGAGCAGAGGTCCCTGATGGAATAGATGGGGAGGGTGGGGCGCAAAAGAAGCTCCACGTTGGATACCCAGGTTTCTGGAAGGACACCCTGCTGAGTACAAGGGGACAGATGAGGAAGCAGGTAAGCTGGATCCCGGAGAGTTGTATTGCAGTGGGGCTGGCAGGGGAACTGGACATCAGGTTTCTGAGAAGGCACCTGGAAGTGGGAAACTGGACCAGGAGCCCTGGCCAGGTAGAAGAGTGGGTCTTGGAGGTGGGGAGGAGTCTGAGAGACGGAGATGTGGGTCCTTGAGAAATTGAGCAAGGACACTGTCACAGGAAAGCCTGGTTCTGGAGGCACAGGAGAGCGGAGCCAGTTGGGGCCAGGGGTCCTTGGGGTCCTGAGCAGTGGGTACTATAGGGCAGCCAGTGAGGCAGGGTGTCAAATTCCTGACCACAACCAGGTCTGTGGGGCCCCAGATGCTCACCTGAGACCCAGCAGAGCAGAGACGACAAGGTGAGCAGCAGAAGGCCTTTCATGGCGAGGGTCCTGAGAATGGTAGCAGCTGCAGCACCAGACAGAGTAGACTTTCGGGGATCCAACTCTGGGAATTGAGTGGCTTTTTTGGAATTTATAATCCCAACAGTCTAGTCCCTCCCTCCTCTGCGTCTGATGGCCCCTCCTTCCCCATTTATGCACAGCTGACTGAAGAAAAGACCAGGGCTGGGGAGGGGCTAAACAGAACTGGGTGGGGGAGTGGGGATGGGAAGGGGGAAGCATGGGTGAATCATTTTGGGTTTTGGCTTCAGGCCAAGATGCCCCTCCTGGCCTTCAGCTGAAAGCCCTGCCTGCCAGGTTCTCTGGAGAAGCATCAGCAAACGCCCCTGTGAAGTTACAGTGGCCAAGGTAGTAGCATCTGCTGCTTCCTGGGAAATGGACAATGAGTATGGCCCAAGAAGACTGACAATTTTGGGTCCCTGGGGAACACTGATAGGGTCATATGGGCAGAGATTTGGATGGAAGGAGCCAAATGAATCTCCATTCAGCCCCCACTTGGTGTTCCCAACCCCTGCTCAGCCACAGGATAGGGGAGTGGGGTTTGTGATGTCATAGCAGCAGAGGCATGAACTGGGGCTGCCTGCTAAGGAGGGGCTGCCTCAGGCCCCCCCACATGTTCTTAGGACCTCACCCAGCTCCACTCAGGCTTGGTCTGACCTCAGCTGCTCCAATCCGGTGAGGACCCATGCAGTACTGGGTGTAGGGAGTCCTCAGCTGCTCCAAAGCGCCTTCCCAATCAAAACCTACTGGTTTGGGTGAGGCACCATGGCTGGGAGGGGCAGCGTGGGCACAGAGGCCAAGTAGAAGGTAAATAAGAACAGAAATAGTAATGACGGAAAGCCTCTTGTGTTCCTATGTGTCAGCCCTCGTTCTATGTGCATTTTATGTGTATTTAGTTCTCACAGGCCCAGAGAAGTAAGCTATTGGCCCACATCTCACAGCTAGTACAGGCACGCCTCACTTAACAACCGAGTTCATTTCCTACAGCTCGGTCGTTAAGCGAATTGGTCGATAAACGAGGAGTTTAAAAGCTGATGTCTTGTGGTGTGCTGTGGTGCCACAGGGTATGTATTTTTCAATAGATATCACACAACACCACACTTATAAATGAAATATGTAGTCTTGCGTAATTGTGAATGCTTCCTGTAGTGAATACTAACCGACCTGTGGAAGGAGACAAAGACTGAGAAAGGGGATTCCCTGTGCTGGAGACCTGGTCATAAGTCCCAGAGGCCGTTAAACAGGTAGTCTTTAAGTGAGAAGTGGCTGTAAATGGCAAAGTCAGGATTTGAGCTCAGCCAGGGTCCAGAATTTGATGCGCAAACACTGTGCCGCTGCAGGAGTCAAAGTTTGCGCAAATGCTTGTGCAAACAGCTGGAGCACGAATTTTAAGTGAGCATTGTTTGAGGGCTCTGCGCTAGCCTGTGACGATTCCCGGAGGGATCCGGGAAGCTGGGGGCCCGCCCCCCTCTTATCGGAGCCCCCAGACCCGCGGATCTTCCTTTCCCCTCACCCCTCCTCCCCTTCACCCCACCCCCGTTTCCCTCCGGTCTCCTCCGCTGTTTCACTCGCCTCCTCTCCCTACCACATCCCAGCCATGGCCCTGGTTCTACAGCTGCTACCGCTACTGCTGTCGAGGGCACAGGGGGACCCTGGGGGTAAGCCATCCCAGGCACGATTGGGATGGAGGAGGAAAGTCTGGGGCAGGGGAGAAGACGACTGACAGGTGGGAGGGTGGGATGTGTGTGGGAAGATCCAGGGTGGTGGGGGAGCAGAGGAGAGGGGAGAGAGAGAAGGGAGGGAGGGGATTTGTTTCACCCTGTGGACTTGCCTTAACCACCGCCCCTGCCTCCCACAGTTTCCCTGGACGGCCGCCCCGGGGACCGTGTGAATCTCTCCTGCGTAGGGGTCTCGCATCCCATCCGCTGGGCCTGGGCACCTAGCTTCCCAGCCTGCAAGGGTCTGTCCAAAGGACGCCGCCCGATCCTGTGGGCCTCTTCGAGCGGGACCCCCACCGTGTCTCCAGTCCAGCCCTTTGCTGGCCGCCTACGCGCCCTGGACCCTGGAATCCGGCGGCTGGAGCTGCTTCTGAACACGGGGGATTCGGGTACTTTTATCTGCAGGGGCCGCCACGAGGACGAGAGCCGTACGGTGCTTCACGTGCTGGGGGACGGGGCCGATTGCAGGCCTCCAGGACCTAGCCAGGGTAGGTCGGAGCCTTGGAGCACAAGGGGGACTTAACTCGGACACACCTCCCAGACAGGGAAGGGGGCCTTGGCTGGAGATTCCAGAGCGGGAGAGGTAGCTGTCAGTCTTCGCATCCCTGACTTCGGTGCCCACCACCCCTTTCCACCGTTCCCCCAGGGTCCACGTATCCCCAGCTCCTGATCCCACTGCTGGGCACTGGCATGGTTCTGGGACTAGGAGCGTTGGGCGTGGTCTGGTGGCAGCGCAGGTGAGCGCGAGGGGCGGGGCCTGGCTTCATGGGGCGTGGCCGGAGGCGGGAGAGGCAGGACCAGAACCTTCGAAGACAAGCTAGATCTGGAGCTCTGGGGTGTGGTTTGGAGAATGGGGGAAATCAGAATTTGGGGATCAGGCCACAGATTGGTGGATGGAACCCTGGCTCGGGAATCTAAGCTGGAAGGGAGCTGGATGAGAGAGTGGCGGGGGACGATCTGTGGGGGTGGAGCCTAAGTTGTTACGCTGGTAAGAGCCTCCCAAGTTGCTGGGTGGTGGTAGGCGCGGCCTGGAGCCGAGAGCAAGCACGACCAGACTGGTGGCTTTCAAAGACTACCGGTACTCTACCTCCCTAACAGGCGCTCGCCCCCGCACCCGCTTCGACCACTCCCCAGATCTGGTGAGACTAACTCCACCCCATTTCCCTTCTCCTACCCGCACGTTCCCCACCCCTCAATTCCTGAGTCTGAGTCCTTGATGGGAACAGGCAAGTTGGTCACCTTCTCTCAATCCTTCAGCTGTGTCCCCCCCACATAGCTCCACTTGTGAAAGCCGAGCCCCAGAGGCCAATAAAGGAGGAGGAGCCTAGGATTGTAGGGGACCTGGACCAGGAACCGGTAAGGGCTTGGGGATCAGAAGTGGGCTGGCCAGAATCCCTGAGAAAAGTGGACCAAGAGAGACAGAGGCTTGGAATGCCAGGGGAGTCACACTTCTGAGACCCTTCTGCCTTCCTCTCACCTTTTAGAGCCTGCTCTATGCAGACCTGGATCGAATGGCCCTCAGAAGGCCCTGTCGGCTGTCCCCTGTGGTCCCTGCTGATGCCTCCACCATCTATGCGGTTGTAGTTTAAGAAAAAGCCCTTACTCCAAACCTCACACACAGTGCTCCCAACTCTCCATAATGCCCTTCCCCGCTCTGCCTCTCCCCTGGGAAAGGAAAGGACCCTGGGATAGAAGTGAGCTGTAGACTGGGACTCAGGGGACTTGGATTCCATGCTATCTCTGCCCCTAATCTTGTTCCTTCAGTTAACCCATCTGTCAGTTACTTCAGTTACTCCATATCTCCTTCACCAACTGGTGTTCTCTCTGAACTCCAATGAGCCCTGTCTATTTTAAGGTATCATTCACTCCTAGATAGTTGTCCCATCTCTCCCTTTCGCTCCAGTCAAGCTCTTTGAACCAGGGGCCTATACCCATCTCTTCCATTTCCTTCTCCACTCCACTCCCATGAGGTTGCCAATGATGTCCTAATGGTCACACCCAGTAGACATTTTTTTAGCGTTCATCTGGCTTGGCCTTTGCTTACTCCCTTCTTTCAGCTGTTTTTCTTTAATGCTGTTACCCTCCTTCGGCATCTCTCTTCCTTTCTCCCTATCCCTACAGTACTCCCTACCACTCTACGTTTGTCTCTTTATCTGCCTTCTCTCTCTGCTGGGAAGCTGTCATCCACAGCCAGTCCTCAGCCCTCACTTTGGCAAATGACACCTAGAACCTTCTCCAACTCAGAACTCAGATGTGGATTTCTAAATTGTCCCTCAGACATCCCAGCCCTAGACATTCTGCACACACAGCATGTCCAAAACCCAACTCACTGTCATCTCCTAAGCCCCTCACTCAATCCTCCTCTGCATTCTCTTGATCAACTCAGTTGCCCAAGTCAGAAACTGGGAGTCATGCAGATGTCCTTCCTCTTACTCCCACGCAATGAACCAAGTCCTTCCTGCCAGTCTATTTTAATGTCTTCATGCCCAGCACTGACACCTGAATGTACTGTCCTCATTTCCTCCCTGGATCACCCACAGCCCCACCTTCTCCTCCTGCCCTTGCCCTCTTCCCTGAAGCCACAGAGATCCTTCCCCAATACTAACCTGCTCCTATATTTCAGAACTGTAGTATTTCTTTCCTTAACTTTCAGCCCTGGACCCATGGGCCTTGGCATTGAGCACAAGGTGCTACAGCATTCTGCCTACCTACTCTCCAGGCTTCTCTCTGTCACACCACAAGCATACAACATGCCAGCCTTAGGGAAATCCTCCCCTAGTGCTGTATGCTTTTGTCTGGTGCCAATTCCTTCTTCATGGATTACCCTTTTTTCTCCTACCCACTACCTGCCTGGCTAATTCTTATTTATCCTCGGATTCTGTTCAAGCCTTCTGGGAAGACATTCCTGACCCCCTTTGCCCCCCTACACATGTTTTGATGCCCTGGAAGTTTCCTTATTTCTGTCATGTACCAGCCTCCTGTGAATTGTTTCATCACAACCTGTGTTCCAATTTGTAAACAATTTTCATGTGAGTTTCCTGTTATCAGGAGACTGACCCTTTTCATATCACTGCTAAGCCTCAGTAAATGAGTGAATGAAAATTAATATCCCTAGAAGCATCATTTCTTCCTCTCTATTAACTAGGGATGGCCTGGTAATTTACCAGTCTCTGAATCATATGACATTTAGATATATTCAACAAGTGTTCCACCCATACTCTCTCTTCTCTGCCCATACATGCTCCCCACCAGAAAAATTCTATCCTGTCCATCTTACGCCCAAGCACCTGGGCTGGGTGATGAGTCAGTAAGTGCCTAATAAGGGTTTGACAAATGAAAGAGGCCTTCCCAGCAACATCCCCGACCCAGATTTCAGCCCTGCCCTTGTCCTTCTACCAAGATACCAGCCACAGCCCAGGCTAAAAGGTCAGTTCCATTTTATTAGTTCTGAGAGAGAGGACTCACTCAGTGACCTCTATCCTTTTCCCACACTATGCCCTCCCCCTATCTTGGGTCCCTCTTCCCACTACTAACTCCTCACCATCCTCTGTCTAACCTTCCTTCCCCTCCTATGCTCTGAGCTGCCCTATCCCTGGCCAGCCAGGACCCCAAGGCCAGGCCTTCAGCTGTGGGGGCGTGTGCTGAGCACCAGGCAGAGGGAGCTGAGCCCAGCGCCTGCCTTCTCCAGTTCTGAGCAGGACACAGGTACCAGGGTGACGTCAGAGAGCTTCTGCAGTGCCTGCAGGGAGGACATAGAGTGGAGAGATGGGAATGAGACCCTGAGACCACAGCAAGGCCCCTCTGCTGCCAGCTCAGAGTGGTCCCACCTGGGCTTCTAGAAAAGGAACCCTTCTTTCCTCCCACTAGGAAGGCCTGAGACTCGTCTTTTGGTTGTTGGTGGTGGAGCTCCTGCCTTCCCTCACCTCCTGGCTGTTGGGCAGGTCCCCACCTCCACGGTGCAGGAGGAAAGGGGGTACACCAGGCAACCCAGGACGCAGGAAGAGACAGTCAGCAGCCGCATCATCTGGGAGGGTCAGGGAGGCATAGGGGTGGTCCGTCAACACTGCCATTGCCTGGGGTAGAGGGAAGAGGAAGTGTTCAAGTCTCAGGGCCTCTCCACACCTGAGCCTGGCTGCCCTACCCAACTAAGGGTTGGGGACAGTTATAATTGTGGAATAATAACGGCAGCAAGCACATAGTGCTTACTATGTGTCAGGAGTTGTCCTAAGTGCTTTAGTTATCTTTGCTCATTTCCACCTTGGTCTCACAGTTCTTCCCACCTGTAACTCTCTTCTCCCCTTCTCCAGCCCCCACCTATCTGTCCCATCTATCCTTCAAGTCACAACTTAGATGCCACTTTTGGGGATTTTTGAAAGATGACGATTGAACCTGTACCTGGGTCCCCCAACTCCCTGTTCCACTATAATAACTTCTTGTTTCCTCGAGTGTTTTCACAATAGATGGGGGCTCTGGGTGAGGGCAGGGGCTGGAGCTAGTTCTCACCTCCCCGACCCGGAGCCACACCCAGCCCCAATCTGCCCACCCCAGCCTCGCCCCTCCTCACCCTGACAGCCTTTTGGGCAGCATCGCTGCTACCAGCCACCACAGTACGGGGTCCCCCCATGCCGCAGAGGCCACGCAGGTGGGAGGGGCCTGTGACTGGCACTGTGGAGACAGCAAAGTCCTAGGGGGAACAAGGGAAAGTGCTCAACGACATGAGAGGGTGCCCTCAAACACAGGCTGCCCTCAGCCTCTTCCTCCTCAACGCCCATCATGCCAGGCCCTTCTGAACCCCACACTCCCCGCTGCTCCTTACTCGGAATGTGTCTGCCACTATCTCAGCTCCTCGGTGATTGGTCCACTTGGAGAGACCTACGAAAAACTCCCGGCCTGAGGCCGCAGAGGTTTGGGGGCAGGAGGGGATGAGGTGGAAACAAGACCAGAGATAGCTCAATCTTTCAAACTCTGCTCTCTGTGCCAAGACCCAGGGGTGCTGGCACCCCAGCCTCACCGGTAAAGAGAACATCCGTGCCATCCAGTGTCGCGTTCTCATCCCCCATCTCCACTATTCGGAGGCCTAGGTCCTGGAGGGCTTTGCGGACTCCATCCACCTTAGGGTAAGAGAAGAGGGCATGAGGCTGGGACATTCCCACCAGTTGTTCCCTAAAGCCTCAGACATCCAGTTCTTCCCTTCCCTCTACCCCCACCCCACCTTGGTACTCACCTCCGGCCTGCGGGCAGGGCTCCAAGGCCGTGTGATTAGGGCAGTATCCCCTTGGACCACAGCAGTGTCACCAAGCAGCGGTCCCAGGGGCAGCGACTCTTCAGGAGGCAATTCTAGCAGCTGCAGCCCCAACCGCTGCCTCAGTTTACCCCCCAGCACCCCGTGCTCCCTCTGAGCTTTGGCCAGGTCCAGAGCCGGGAGGCCAGCTGCACCTTCCCCCGAAGCCAGGCTCTCTGGGACCCCCCGGATCAGGGCATGGGAGCAGCGGCCCAACCCCTCCCCTGGCGTCCCCATCCCATCCACAGTCTCCCCCTCCGGCCGCGCTGATTTCTTAGTTTCTTCTTTTTATTTCACCTGTCTGTGAGAAGAGACAGAATGAAGGGGAAACAGAGACAGGCATTGAAGGGCATAGGAGGGTGGTTAAGAACGCCAGGGTCTTCCTCCTGCCATCTCCGGGCACCCCTCCCACTCTTCCCCACGCCCTCCAGACCTTCCTCTCCTGCCTACCCCATTCCACTCGCACCCTCGCAGGTCTGCTTTTTAGGGGGAGTCCAAGGAGCAAGACCGGGATCCCCTAATCTCCAAAACACCTGTTGCCCCTACTCGGGGCTTCGTGAGGTTCCTGACCGGTGCCCCTCTTGGCAGCCGCTAGGATGCGCTCATTCCCCAAAAATGCAACGGCCCGCCCCCTTAACCCTCAGTTGCTCGCAGTTGTAGGGACCCTGACTGCGGTGGGGAACCCACAGGAGTCATGGGACAAGAGACAACTGGAGGGAGAAAACCTGGGGGATGAGAGTCTTGGACAGCCAAATGAGAAAGGGAAAGAGGGGCAAGAAGGGAGGAATTAGAGCCCAAGGAGTTAAACATCCTCTCTACCCCGCCCAGTCACTCTGCCCCTAGCGCGACCCAGTATAAACCAGACCGAGTCCCGGAGGACTGGGAGAGGTCTAAGCAAAAATCTGAGGGGCGGGGAAACGGGGGCGTGGTTCCGGGGAGCGGGAGCCACTCTGGGTTCCAGGACCCAGTCCCCTGCTCTCCCGGTCTCTTCCCCAAAGTCCACCCCACTCAGCTCTGCACCCAAATGTTGGGCCCCCGCACTCTGTCCGGTGCAGACAAGGGTCCAATACCCCGACCTCAGCCTCAACACAGTCCAGGGGACACCTCCCACCCCACTCACCTCCAGCTGCCACCCCCACTCCTGCAGCTCTGTGATCTTGGCTACCACCCCCCTCAAGACACAGTAGGTGGAGAAGAGTCCTCGTTTTCAAGCTTTGGGGACTGGAGCTTTGGCTTTGAGGGGTCCCTGCGTAGGCGAGCTCAAGTACTGTGGTGGGGCGGGGGCGCAGACGGTCTGGCGGCTCCGGGGCATTGTCTAAGCGGGACGGGGCGGGGCGTCCCGAGGCCACGCCCACTCCGCCCTGCTATGCCGCGCCTATTCCACAGGGACTATGCCCCTCCTTCTCTGAGCTCGGCCCCGCCCTATGAACGCTGCTGCTCCAGCCCTTCCAGATCTGGCCGCTCCTATAGGCTGGGCGGCAAATGACACAGAGAGCACAAGACAGGACGACAATGGACTGGTGGTTAGAAAGAAAAAAAGAAAAAGAAAACCCGGCAAAATCACAGCAAGCACCCCTCTTCTAAATTCCTGGCTTCAGCCCTGAGCTCAAGGTCACTGGCTCAACCTTCATTCCGTGTTATCCACATTTCCAGCACCCTTTGTATAAAAATACTAAGTTGTTCTTTTTTTCATTCTGTGTTTTATTACTGAAATAACAGTGTCCTACCCATCCCACCCCACCCCAAAATAAAAATCTCACCCAAACCCCCATTCCTTCATCCCCCAGCCAGTCCTACACAAATGCTCCAAAACTCATTCCCCACTGGCCATTTAGGAGTGTGTCCATTGGGTAGCCAACTGGAAACCTTCATTGTGAAGAAAAGTGGAGGTGGGCAAGGGAGCCCGAGGAGGGGCTTATTTGAGGGCCTTGGCCACTTGCTCATAGGCCAGCTCAATCTCCTCATCATCTGGACAGGTGGAAGAGAACTCTTCCCGAGCACTGGCATTGCGCAAGTACCGATGCACCCCCCGGAACGCATCAGGGATGGAGAATCCTCGGTACTTCTTACATACCACCTAGGGATGGGGAGAGGAGAGGAACCAACATATAATTAGCCTCCAGGAACCCATGCTGTGGTCTTTCTAGTATCCCAAGGCCTACCTGGTAAAATCCAGCCCTCTTGTCCAGTCCAAGCATTCTAGAGTCTCCACTATCTGGCTTCTCTTCCTTTGACTCTTACCTCCCATATGAACATCTCCGATTGGCTTTCTTAACTGCTGTCTTCTAAGGTCTTCACCCTCTCCACCTTCTGACAACCAGCCCTTTTTCAGACCACCCTATTCCATGGAGCTACTTTTCTCTTGATTTTGTTGAGATGTAACTCACAAACTATAAAATGTTTTCTCTTGAATTTCCACAGCGACTTTTGTCTCTTTTTTCATTTGGTTAAATTTCAAGTCCTGTGGGGCAAGGACTAATCATCATACAACTTTGCCTTTCAATGCCTAGTTCAATACACAGTCCTGTGGCGGACTGACATTGGGCCCATGTTTCACAAACTAAAACCATAGCTTTAAAGCTATGATAAAAACATGGGAACCAACAATTTTCATCTTCCACAAGAGGAAGTGGAGACTGAATCTATAAAGAGAGTTTAAACTTTGATTTTACAAACAGCCAGTTATCTGAGGATTTGGCAGTGACGAAGAGAGGAAGAGCATTCTTGAAAGTGATACTCTCGGCTGGTCTGCTTGCACCTATGGCTTGTACCATGGACTGCTGAGAAGGAAGGGGGTGGTATCTGCTATTGATAGCCATCTATAGAGAGCACTCTAAGAAAGAAACAACCTTCGAAATGGTTGTCATGGGCAGCCATCCCAGCGGGCACCCTCCCACAATGACCACTCACCTGTACTATGTGGAGCTTTGGCAACAGGTTGCAGTCAGCCAGAGTGAGCTCATTGCCATCTAGAAACTTCCTCTGAGAGATGCCCTCATCCTCAGCACTGGTCTCATCCACTTCTTCTGGGAGGGGGGATGTCAAGTAATTGTCTAAAACTTTCAGGGCTTTCAGGAGCCCCTTCTCCAGATCTGTGAGAGAGTGGAATTGGCAAGAACATCAGAAAAAAATGACATAGTCCAAGAAGGTCCATGGGTAGGAGAGGGGAGGGGGAATACTAACGGTGAGGCCAGTCCAAAGTAAGAATAGTTAACACTAATGTAGTTAGTTTCCTGTGTTAATTTGAAGCACTTTACATACAAAACCTCATTTAATTCTCACATCAACCCACAAAACAGGTATTACTATCCTCATTTTATAGATCCAGATATGGATTTATAGAGGTTAAATGATTGTCCAAAGTCACTGAGGTAGTCTGAATCTAGAGTCACTGTTCTTAAGCATAACCCTGTTCCTCCAGAAAACAGGCCAATGGCCCACCCAACTAATGTTCCCAATAGGGCAGGAGGCTAGGGGAAAAACATGAGAGATGTGTAAAAGTCACAGCCAGTGAGAATGCACGGAAATATGGGGGTTAAGCAAAAATAAGGCCACTCATGGGAGTGCGGGGAGGTGTGAAGATTTGCCAACACCTGCTCCAGCTCCTGATATGTGAATTTTCTGGTGTTCCTATGCCTCCAGCCCCTGGATCTCCATTCCTCCTAGGACCCAGCCTTGAACCCATAAGACTCACTGTCATTGAGTGCTGGATTTGAATTCTTGATGTAGGCAGAAAATTTGGCAAATATGTCCAAGCCAGCTGTGTTAGATTCAGGGTTCAGAGCTGCCAGCTTGGGATACCTGAAAGCCAATGGGAGAAACAGGGTAAGGTATCTTCCCAGGAGGCGCCTCAGTTCCCTTGTCCCAGCCCCATCACCACCTGCTTTTTCATTTTTTTCAACCTCTTTCTCTCTCAGAACCTCCCAGCTCCAACTTCCATCTCCAAGTGCCCTAATACCTGGGAGGGCACAGCACTGCCTCCAGAAATTCCTCAATTTTGTTGGTGTCTGTGTGCACTTCGGTACCATAGAGCAGGAATGGGAGCTGCCCTCCTGGGCACAGCTTCTGAACTGTCTCAGTGCGCCTGGAGGAGAGGCGGGGCATCAGGACGGGAAAGGGGAGTCAGGGGGAATGAGAAAGGGGAGATAGAGGGATGTGGGAAGAGAAGAGGGCTCAGGGTGGAAGGGAAAAATGTTCACAACAGAAGGACTCGGGTGGCTGAGTGTGTGCATATGCACATGTGTGAGCACAGGGGGTGTTTTGTTTAGAAGAACAGAAGTGGGCCCACCTCTTAGTGTCAACGGTGGTGACGTTGAAGGTGACTCCCTTGAGCCAGAGCACCATGAACAGTCTCTGGGAGAAGGGGCAGTTCCCAATCTTGGCCCCGTCACTGCCAGCCTGAAAAGCAACCCCCACCCCCAAGGTTAGGCCTGATGCAACCCACCCATCCCAGGGTTATTCTCAGCTTCTACTCCCAGACCTAGCTGTTTTCTTCCTAGTCACACTCGGTCTCTCCACTAACAGCTGCCCCCAGAACTGGGCTCTCTACCCTGGGGCTGGGTCAAACCTAGGGCAGATCATTGGGAATACTTTCTGCAAAGGTCGGCCTTTTGGTTCCCCAGAGAGTTGAGGACAGGCAAGAGGTGGGCAGAGGGCATTTGGGTTGTGGAGAAGTTAAAGGCTCTGAATGCTGGAGAGGAAACACTAGCAGCAGTATAGTTCATTTTTCTGTGTGCTATTCTAAGCACTTTACATGCAAAAACTCACTTAATTTTCACATCAACCCCTGAAATAGCCCCTAGTGAGGGCCTATGGTGAGGCCAGAGTTGTAGGCTAGAGGCCCGGACTCTTGAATGGAGTAGAGCCTGAGGACAGGAGAGGTGGAGCAGTGTTTGGATGTTAGAGTTCTGGTTCGCTATACCTCCACCCAAGCTATCTCTGGGCAGCTGGGTGGGAAGTCAAGGGGTTCAGAGTCTCCTCCTACAGATAGATGTCAGGGCCTTGCAGACGGGGGCGCCCTCTAATTGGCAAGTGGTGACCTCATCTCCCAAGGGACACCTCCCCTTAGGCTGAGGGTGATTCATCTGACAGTATCTCCAGCCTCAGCAGTTTCCTTCCGGGGAAGGAGTGGGGGTAGGGACCGGTGAGGCTGAGGACTAGCATCTGAAGGCCACACCCCCCCACCCCACCCCACCCCGACATTGCCTGCAGGGGTCTCCTGACACAAGTCCTCAGGCTCCAGATAATCGTCCTCCTCTTTACACAGGACCCAAGGTCACAATCTCTGCAGCCCAGACTCACCCAGGAGTAAAAATAGCCCTTGAGGCAGGAGTGAGAGTGCCATGGGGACCACACCTACGGGGGCGGACCCAGGCCCTTCACTGGGCGCAGGGAGGGGGAATGGCTACCTCAGAAGCTGAGCAGAAAAGAGAGGGAGAAACAAGCAGGAGCACACAAAGACAAGATGAACAAACGGGGGGTGGGGGTGGGGGTGGAGAAAAACGAAGCAGGAAAGTGAGGGCAGGGGAGAATGTGCAAACAAGAAGACACAAGAGGGGAAGCCGCCAAAGGGCAGGAGGGGCAGAGATGAGGTCCAGAGAAGGGAGAGCTGTAGCACTAGTGGGTGAGGGAGCAGGGTAGAAACAGTGAAGGCCGCTGCCTGTGGTTTTGATACCCAAAGGCCATGGGGCCACCTCTTTTCATCCACACCAACAGAGAGGAGGGCTGGGGCAACACTTTCTATCTGGCTTCTACAACCCCAAAACCCTAAACACCCTAACTCAGCTCTCCTCCTCCTTCTGATTTCTCTCCTCGTCTAGTCTTGATGTAGCCACAGCTAAACTCTCATCTCACCACCTCATCTTCTCTAGTTTCCCCAAGTCCCCAGGACACCTACTCCACCAGTCACCTCTCCAGTTCTGCTTCTTGAACTTCACTTATTCTCCTGTCTCCTACCCCATCAGTTCTTCCCAACAGACCTCCTCCCACTTCCAGGCCTCCCCATCACACCTCTCCCTTGAAATCTCCCTATTGGGCTCCACATACCCACATACAAACCCACACACTTCTCCATGTCTCCCCCACTATGCCCCTCACCCTTTGATCTTCTCATAGGGCCAACTTGTTTTCCTTAGTACCCCCCAAACCCTGATAGATTACGATTGCCCCCTCTTCTCCCTGCCCATCAGCTTGTACTCCCCCCATCCCCACCCCAGTCAATCACCACCACTCCCGGAAACCCTTCCCTTTCTCTATCTTGAGGTCCTTTACGCTACTGGAAATTTGCACTTTTACAAACTTTTCAGGGTTGAGCCTAGAATTCTCATTTTCCACCTACCTGTCAATTGTCTTCCCTCCGGAACCAGCCAGCGCCTCCACGCCCCACCCCCCATCCCAAAAACTGCACATGGGGTTGGGGCTTGGGGGTAAGGAGAGAAGGGCTTGGGGAGTTAAGGCTGGAGCTGTGGAAAGGTGAGAGCTGCCTTTCAGGAATTCGGAGGGTGGCCTACGAGGAAGGTGTTCTTACCTTCACGAACAATTCGACCTGCGGTTGTTCTTCAGCCATGGTTGCGACGGGGACCAGGAAGCGGCCTTCGCTGGGGGAACTGGGAGGGGCCCGGGCCAGGGAAGGCGGGTTTCACAGGCAGAGATTGTCTCCCCCAGAGCTAGGACTGTCCCTCAGAGAAGCACAAGCCCAATCAGACCTGCTTACTCCAGACACAGCCTCCCCACCAGCCCAGCGTACCCTACACCCAACTCCTTCAGCTCGATCACCTCCAGGGCTGATCAGGCAAATCCGGCAGCCGCTGACTCACAGACCGGCCCCGCCCTGAACCTGGGGAGGGGACCGGAGCGGGGCGGGACCCAGTCAGGGAGTGGGTGCAGAGGGGAGGTCCTCAAGTCTTCCGGAGGATGAGGGGTGTTAAGGTGAGGAATCCTAGGGGCCCTCCCTGTTTCTTCGTCAGTCTCCTTGAACACAGGACTTTATTTCTGCCTCAGCTTCCTTGATTCATTAATCAGAGGATTCTCCTACTCTAACCTCACACAAGAAACTTGATACCAACAGGTTAGGCACGCCCATGAGGCCCCAGAGGGAAATTTAGGATGGGGAAGTGGTCGTTTATTCCTTTTCCTTCGTCCCTTCCAGATTTCAGTCCACATTCTGGGTTGCTAAGACTGTGGTCCAGGAGGGAAACTTGGCAGTGGAAACTAGGATTGGGGGAAGGGAGTGGTGAAAGGTAGGGCAGGCGGTGGGTAGGGAGACAACCAGGACTGTGCTAGTGAAACAGGAAGTTGAACCGAGGGGTCTCATCACTGAGGGAGGCACCTCGGCTGTAGCCTGGTCAGCTTTAGTGTTTCCACTTCAGCTCCCCCAGGCCGACCCCTTTCTGTGTCCCTTTGCCCTTACTGAAGGTTGTCTTCTCCGGAAAGAGGATGGAAGGTGGGGTTATTTTAGCCCCAGAAATCCTAGGGGGTGGTGATAGCTGGTCCTATCACCAGTAAAAAGCAAAGATCGGGCAGAATAGAGTGAGTGAAGTCTTTGGGGACACAAATGAGTAAGTAGGGAGGATGAGGAAGAGTAGGTCTCTTCCTTCCCAGTAATCTTGATTTTTGAATTTTTCTTTGTATTTCTTCTGATTTTTGAATTCTATCACACTATGATCTGCTGAAAAATAGCCCAAGAATATGTCCTCCAAACTGGACATATTGAATCTCCTATCCAACCATCACTTCTCTTTCTTCCTCATCACCCTCTGTCTAACAAGAGACATACAGTTCCAGAAAGACTTGGTGGAGCGCAGGACAGGAATAAAACAGTTTGAAACTTAAAAAAGGGAGGGACTTGGGGGAGGAGTAGGGTGGAGTGACAAGTGGCGGCCAGCAGTTAGTGGTTTCCTCTCTGGCTTCCTCTTCTGTGGGTTTTCACCTCCCAGGAGGAAGGCCTATATCTCTTTCCTCCCCAGAGAGGGAATGGATGTATTTGGTGTTTGCTCCTTTGAATTGTAACATCCTATAAGGATGTAGGATGATTCCATGAGTATGTACAAAATCTGCACATAGGACCCCTTCCATCTGAGGAGGGGAGGTCAAAGCTGCCCAACTTCCCCAGGTCCTCTTCTGCTCCAGATGGTCAGTGTGCACCAGAAAATCTTCCCCACAAAGATCTCCCCTCCTCTCAGGCAAGTGGGGTCAGTCCTGAGCTCAAACGGGTTTGGCAACTTCTCCATGCCTTTCTGTTCTCTCATACAGTTTCATAGCTAGAGCTGCCTTAATCATCAATATTGACTTTGGTTGGCTGGCATGGCAACCCACCAGGTATTTTGCCTTAATTTTCCAGATGACAGGTGATGCTGCCCTCTCCTGACACCAGTCAGCAGTGCCCCATGCTTTGAAGCTGTACCCTCCAAATCCTGCATCAGAGAAGTCTCCCTCCATTTTATCTATTTGTCCCTGCTTTTTCTGCTATCTCATTCTCTCTGCTTTCCTTTTCTGGGCAGGCACCTCTTTCCACTCCCTTCGTTTTCTGGGCTTGGTAAACCAGTCCCTAATCTCTTCTCACCCCAGATTGGAAGGTGTGACCCTCCCAGACACTCCTTGGAGCTATTGCAAGCCTCCTTCAGGTTTCCATAACGCCATTGCTCAACAATTTGCCAAAGGTAACCATTAACTTTGCCCTTAACTCACTACCCCATTTTCTAGCTAGAGGGGATTTTCCAATCACTGTTTGGCAGAGCCAAGTTACCTGACTATCTTTCCTAAAGTCTTAGGTGGGATCTCCCCATCTCACCATACCCAGGACAAACTGGAAGGAAGATGTATTTCAAGGACTACTTTTTTTTTTAAAGTATATGTTGGTTTATTTCTGCCTCACAATCTTCTTGCTTTACATACATACACACTCAAACGTTAGCTTCATGGAAAGGGAGTCCAGACATAATTATGTTCACTACTTTGAGGCTATCACCTGGCTGAATAGACACTAAATAGTTACTGTAGAAATAAATGAAGTCCTTCTGTGTGTCCCTAGTGGTATGGGCGTCTCAATAAGGATGTAGGTGTTCTGGTCAGATCTACTCTTTGCTTTGGTGTAATTCCAACGCTTTCACCTCCTCTTGGGGGGGCTAAAATTATAAATTAGGTCCTGAATACCTTTGTGGGGGTGGCCATACACTGTACCCAAGAAACTGGCAAAGGAGGTCTGCGATAGGAGTCTCACTTCTTATTTGTGCTTATTTATTTAAAACACTCAAGTTGCTCTTACTGTGTTTGCAAGGCACCATTCTAAGCTCTTTATAAATATTAACTCAGAGGATACAAATATTAACTTTGAGTTGTTGGCACAGGCTGAATTAATGTTGCTTATCGCCACCCTCCAGAAAGAAAAAAAAACAAAACACCGCACTTCTGGCCCTTTAAGATCAGCCTCCTCCCCAGATTCCGACCCCCGGCGCCTCCCATAACGCCCCTAGACCAGTTCCCGTGGATCGAACTTGAGCTCCGCTTCCGGCCTTCTCACAAGGCTCCACCTCGTGTCAATCAAAGCCCAGAAACCGTGAGGACAGAGAACCGGGTGCTAAGAAATGGCAGAGGGCGGGAAGTTTGAACATTTTGGCACCGCCCACATGCAAATAGCCCAATCAGGGTCCGGTCTTCTCAGCCACAGCGGTCCCCTCCTTTCTCGCGCCCTGTAGGCTCTCTGAGCAGGATCCGGATCTCTCCAGCCAATAGCAGCTAAGAGGGCAGGCGTCTGCGCGCGCACCTTGTCCTCGCGCCGGCGCGCCCCTCCCTCAGACTTGTGGCTGTGTTAGTCGCTGACGCGGACTCGCGCACGTCGTTGTCCCGTAGACTGAAAAGGCGGGAAAACACTGCAAGTTCTCTTCGACTAGGGTGGGGAAGTCAAGGGCTTGGGGATGCAGTCATTGGGGCTGGTTGGCAGGGTTGGGGAGAGAAGGTATACACAACTCGCCCCACAGGGCCCTCAGGCCGTCTCCATCGTAGTACATCGGCGTGACAGAAATGGGGGTGGCGGGAGCGGGCAGTTTTCCGAAATACGTGAGAAGTCAACTCTCGAAGTGCCCCACAAATGTTGAAAATAAAATGTGACCTCTCTCGCCTCAGCCCTCTTCCAACCTTCCAGTGTGCTTGCACTTGAATATGCCACCCTCCCCAGCCTCCTCACGATGAAGCTCGCTCCTGAACTGCCTTCATTTTTCACATCCCCAGAACCTTCCAGGCCATGGCCTCCTTGGGAGCCACCGTACCCAGGATGCCGCAGGGACCGCGACCTGGGGTGGCCGCGGCCAGCTTCCCCAGCCCAACCCCAGTGCCAGGCCCAGAGGAGGTAGAAGAGGAGGACGATGCGGAGGACCCGGCGGCGGAGGTCTGTGAGGCGGCGGGGGTCCTGGGAGCTCAAAGGAATCAGAAGAGTTGGGGAGTTGGCGCGAACATCCTGTAGTTAAAGAGCGGCCTGGAGGAGCTGGGCTGGTCACTAACCCCTGCTGAGCATCAGTTTCACATGAAGAAGGATGGTGATCCCTACCTAGCTCGGAGATCTGAGAAAATGATGAAAATTAAATAGAGCAGGGCACAAGCCTGCACTTAAGAGTTTAGGAGTTTCCTTCCTTCCTCGCCAACAGATCCATCTGTGTGTGCTGTGGAATTCAGGCTACTTGGGCATTGCCTACTATGACACGAGTGACTCCACCATCCACTTCATGCCAGATGCCCCAGACCATGAGAGCCTCAAGCTTCTCCAGAGAGGTGGGGACAGAACCAGCAATTACTCTACTCTAGGATTGGAAGTGTCTTTCATTCTGATGTCCTTACCTGACTCAGTGTCTTAGGTCTTTTTGTTTGGTTTATTTTTTATTATTATTTTATTATTTACTTATTTATTTATTTATTTTTATTCTTGACAGAGAGAGAGAGAGATACAGAGACAGAGACAGAGAGAGAATTGAACTGGGGGAGCTCCCAGTTCAGCATATGGGTCCGCACGGGCCTGGGTCGGGACTTGATCCCTGGACCCCGGCGCTGCAAAGTGAGCGCTTAACCCACTGAGCCATCCTGGCTTCCCCTGACTCAGTGTTTTAGTAGTTGACTTTCAGAGGACTGGCTGTTATTTTTAGGAATTCCTTTTATTATTCAACACATGTTTATTGGGTGTGTACAGTGTGCCAGGTGCTGGAGATATAGTCCTGGGCAAATCAGTCATATCTGTCCTCTAGGTGTTTAGAGTCTAGTCACAGCCTCCAGGGCACCACTCTTCCCTCCCAGCACCCTACTAGTCTCACTTCTTTTTCCTTAACTAAGTCTCATGCTGACTCCTACCTATGCTCCCATTGTGCAGAGCACTCCCTACTCTTAGAGAGAGGAAATAAGTTGTTGAAGTGGGGAGGGAGAGAGCAAGAGGGGAGCTATGGGTTTCTTTTTAGTCAAAGGATAAAGATCCTTTAATTCATTTATGCTCCATTCTCCTTCCAAGTTCTGGATGAAGTCAATCCCCGGTCTGTTGTTACGAGTGCCAAACAGGATGAGAATATGACTCAGTTTCTGAGGACGCTTGGTAAGGACTGGGAAGGCTGAGAGGGAAAATGAGGGAAGACTGAAGTATGGAATATTAGACTAAAGGGTCTCGGAGGAAGGTAGAGCCAGGAAGTCACAATTGGGTGAGAGGGAAAGTGGGACAGAAGCAGAAAGACTGAAATGAACAAACTCATGGCCCTTTCTTTGCCTCCTTGACAGCCTCCCAGGACCACAGAGAGCCTAAGAGACCTGAAATCATATTTTTGCCAAATGTGGATTTTGGTATCTCTTTACTTTTACTTTGCCCAACCCCCCATCCCAGTTTCCAAACCCTTTCTTCTAATTCCACTCCCATCATCAGAGGTCTTCCTTTAGCCTTATGTCATCCTAAACTTCCGTGTTCTCCAAGCCCCAAAGCCTTTTGGGGGTTGGGGGAGTCGCTGCCTCTGTGACCTTGATGATCCATAAAGCACTTCCATAACTTTCCCAGGTTATGGAAGTGCAGGGAATGTTCTAACCTAATTAGATGTTAGGACAATTCTAGGCAGATGTCTTACTGTCCTGAGTCATTTATCTTTCTCAGGTGTGATCTCAGCCAAACATCTTTATACCATATTAGGATAAAAAGAGAATTAGACTAAATTTGGTTCTTGTTTCAGTTTTCCATGAACTAACTGCCTGTGTGAGCTTGGCAAGTCAGATTATCTGTCTTGCTTCCATTGTCTCATTCCTAAAATGGGGTGAAAAATTGGGCTACAAGACCTTTCCCTTCCATGCCTCCCCCAAAATAGGTCTGGAGATAAGCAAACAGCGACTTCTTTCTGGAAACTACTCCTTCATTCCAGACTCCATGACCACCACTGAGAAAATTCTCTTCCTGTCCTCCATCATTCCCTTTGACTGCCTCCTCACGGTGAGATGGGTCCTGGGAGATAAGGGCTGGAATGCTGTAGTTTGGAGAAAGACACAAGGACTCAAGTCCTCAGGTTGAGTCCTGGGAGATACTTGCCAAGTCCTGGAAAAGAAGTACTCCCTGGTGTGGTCTCCAGGACACTGGGATTTACCCCAGCCCCACTACTGATTCCCTCCCAGGTTCGAGCACTTGGAGGGCTGCTCAAGTTCCTGGGTCGAAGAAGAATAGGAATTGAGCTGGAAGACTATAATGTCAGCGTCCCCATCTTGAGCTTTAAGAAATTTGTGTTGTAGGTGATTTACTCTAACTTCAACCAAAGTAAGGTGGGATGGGGAGCCCTGAATAGTAAGACAGTTCAGCAGGCAGGGGCAGAAGGGGGTGGGCAGGCAGTGACCTGTCAGGTAAAGTGCTCTAGGACACACAGGAGCATCTGAGGGAATGTGGAGCTCTGGGGAGAGACTTGAGATGGTATTCTGGGAGGTGGGGCAAACGGGGTGGAACTTAGAAATGAACTCAGACCCCTCATACCCCAGCCACCTTACTTCTGCTTGTGTTCTGTCCTCAGGGCCCATTTGGTGAGCATAGATCAAGACACTTACAGGTAAGGAGATGGAGGCAGGCTGTCATCTCTGGAGAGGGAGAAGGATTAAGCTTAATGCTCTAATAATCCTAAAGTGGCTCTAGTTTCTTTAATCCTGGGGCTATCTCTCTTCCTGAAGGAAAAGACGTGGGGGTGAGGGGAAGAGAGGAAGAAAAGCACCAAGGTGTCACCCTTCTTTTCTAAATGGAGAAACTGAGGCAGAGAGAAGTGAGGGACAAATCTTACATCAAGACTTAATCTCAGGGGGAGGCCAGGATGGCTCAGTGGGTTAGGCGCTCACTTTGCAGCGCCGGGGACCGAGGATCGAGTCCCGGCCCCGGCCAGTGCAAACCCATGTGCTGAACTGGGGAGTTCCCCCAGTTCAGTTCTCTCTCTGTCTCTGTAACTCTCTTTCTCTGTCAAAAACAATAAAAAATTAATTAATTAATAAAATAAAATAAAAGACTTGATCTCAGGAGGATGTCTCCAACCTCTTTTCATTTCCTTGGTTTCCTTTAAAAATCCAAGTTACTCCATATGCTCCATTTCTCCCTGACAGTGTTCTGCAGATATTTAAGAGTGAGTCTCACCCCTCGGTGTACAAAGTGGCCAGTGGACTGAAGGAGGGGCTCAGCCTCTTTGGTATGGACGCCTTGTCCCTCATTCCATGCTACAAAAGCCTTACAGAAAAGCAGCTGCCTCTAAAGATGTGTCCCAGCCCCTATCTTCCCACTTTACTCCCATTGTCAGATGTCTCTTCCACTCCAGCGTTCTTATCCTCTTTGTACCCTCCCTAAACTTGGGCATCCCCCCGCCCCACTTTCCCTGTAGTTTTCCAATGTCATTGTCATATCAGTTCTCACTTTACTATCACTTTACGAATTCCATGTTCATTCCTTGGGTTTGTATGAATGTTTCTACTAGTTGTGTACCTGTCTAGGAACCTTGTGAGGCCCTATGTAAAGGGGAGAGTTAGTAACTGAAACTGCCCATGTTTGATTTGAACAGTCATTATCTGTTGTCCCTAGGTGTACTGAGGACATCGCCCCCAAGTATCCACCTGGATATGCATATTTCTGTGGGTTGTGTCTGATGTTTATGCATATGTGTTGGGCTTCCTTGTGAGTCTAACCATACCTGCTTTGCATATTTTTCTGGCTGAGTGTTCCAGTGAGTGCCCATCCCCTCCTCTAAGCACATGTAAGGTCATCCTGGCTCAGACTTGTGGCCAGGTGTTGGCTTTAGCTGCCTTTGTGTCCTATATCTGGGAAGCCCCCCTAGGCCAGCCTGCCCAACACTGGAACCTCTGACCTGGATGCCTCAGGTTAGACACAGCCACATATTGTTCTCCCTGCCCCCTCTCCTACACAGGAATCCTCAACAGATGCCGCTGTAAGTGGGGAGAGAAGCTGCTCAGGTAAGTGGGCCTCATACACGTGCTACAGGCTAATGCATGCAGTCTGCAGACACACCACCCCACACAGTAATAATAACAACTGCCCTTTCCAGAGTGTTGGCTAAATGCATTTAATCCTTACAACTACCCCATGTGGTATCTAGTATTATACTCATTTTATGCTGTAAACACAGATACACGTATAATTATAATCATTGATACACAGACCTGCACACATACGAGCAACAGACACAATCACAAAACCCTAATGTGCACATGGTAATATCGTTAATTATAAAAATCACACTTCAAATTTGAGCTATTTTCTAGTGACTCTCAAATTTGTGTCTCTAGTTCAGAACTCTGTATGTGTGTGGTGTGATAAAAAAATATGGTGAATGTTTAAATTTTAAAGATTTATTTTATTGATTTTTGACAGAGAGATACAGACAGAGAGAGACAGAGAGAAGGGGGAGGGCCCAGAGCAGTCTCCATAGTTGACAGCATTAGTTTTCCATATAGTTTTTACTCCACAGGCAGGTACAGGGCTGCACAGGGCAGGAACTGGGCTGGGAGCCTCCCACATAGGTCCCGGCAAGAACTGAACTGGGGGCACTCCCCAGTTCAGCATGTGGGTCCGCATGGGCCGGGGCCGGGATTCGATCCTCAGTCCTCGGAGCTTCAAAGCGAGCGCTTAACCCGCTGAGCCATCCCAGCTTTCCCTAAATTTTAAAACACTTATTACAATGAAAGACATTGCCATTAATCCCCCTGAAAATACTTTCCCTTGCTTCAAACACACTTATCTTGCAACATTTTTTAAGCAGCTCTGGAAGTCCTTTTTCATGACTATCTTTAATGTGCTGTCGTGTCCATCTTGATGTCTTGAATTGATTCAAAACATCTACCTTTCATGGTCATACTGACTTTGAGGTAGAGCCAGAAGGTGCACGGTGCTAGAAGATCCAGTGAATAAGGTGGATGAGAACACACCATAATGTTTTTATTTGACAGAAATTTATGTTAATGTGTTGTTCATAATCCATGATTTACAGCACACTTTAAAACACACCATCTCTTAACCATAGCTCACAACTGACTGCCTGCACCTAACAAGTTGAAACTTGTCCCACAGTTACTAGGGTTTGACATAACACTTCCCATATTGAAGATCCCTGCCTTTCCATTGGATGGCACTTGGCAGCAGCATTTACCATCACCATATTTTTCGATCACACCTCGTAGAATGCTTATTATACATCATTGCTACCTGCAATTTCCACAGATAGCTCAAACTCAGAGCATTCAAACCGACACCCATTGACCCATACCTCTTGCATTCATTTTTCTGGTTAATGGCATTGCTGGTAATACCACTTCCCAAACTCTGAACCTTGGATTGATACTTCTCCCCCACCCCTATATCCAATCATTCACTAAGGTCTCTCTGCTTCTCCTCTCTTCTTTTTTCCAATCTATTCTTCATTCCAAAATACCTAGGGGAAGCCGGGATGGCTCAGTGGGTTAAGCGCTCACTTTGCAGCTCTGGGGACCGGAGATAGAATCCCGGCCCGGGCCTGTGCGGAACCATATGCTGAACTGGGAGCTCCCCCAGTTCAGTTCTCTCTCTCTCTCTCTCTCTCTCTGTCAAAAATAAATAAATAAAAATATTTTAAAAAACAAACAAACAAAAAAATACCTGTTAATCCAAAACAGAGATCTGAGCATGCAACTCCACTTTTTTTTAAACCTTAAGTTGAAACAAACAAGATAAACTTCAGGAGTATTCCTCATTATTTGCAGGATGAAGATTAGCATCTTTTCTTTTTAAGATTTATTTTATTGTTTTTGACAGAGACAGAGAGAGGCAGAGCGAAGTGGGAAGGCCCAGAGCCGTCTCTATAGTTGTATGTCATCAGTTTTCGACATGGTTTCGTTCCACACAGGTGGGTGGGGGTGCGCAGGGTGGAAACTGGGCTGGGGGGCCTCCCACATGGAAGGCATGCCCCCTCAATCCAGGGGCCAAACCGGGGGAGGGTGATAATCAAACTGGAGGCCTCCCACATGCGAAGCACACCCCAGTTCAGCATATGGGTCCGAACGGGCTAGGGCCGGGATTCAATCCTCAGTTCCTGGGGCTGCAAAGCGAGTACTTAACGTCCTGAGCCATCCCAGCTTCCCAAGATTAGCATCTTTAGCAGTTTCATGTTCAGGACCCCTCCCATTTGTCCCAATTTTAATTTCCAGGCTTACCTTCCCAAACACCTTGTAAATATTTTCTTATCGGATCCATCCTATATTCATTTGGGGCCACTTGCCATCATGGAAACATCCTGCCTGTTTGTATGCTGTTTCCTCTGAAAAGTCTTTCCCTTCTCCACCTGTCAGAATTTTACATCCTCTTCAAGATGCAACCCAACTATTACTTTTTTCATGAAACTTTCATGGGCCCCTGTAAGGACACTGCCATGCACCTTCCTGATTGTTTTCTAGTTGTTCTGTCACATCAATTGGATTTAACTGTTGATGAATCTGCTTGGCCTCATAGCTCTGAACTGTGCAGTGGCCATTTCTGTTAGCTCATTACCTGCCAGTTGGTTTTGTACACAGTATCACTCAAGTGAGCGCAGCACACAAATAAAACACAAAGATGACATCATCTCTAAAAACTCACAGCTGGAAACCTCTAGCCTACAGGTGCACAATCCTTTCCCCACCTCACCTGCCCTGCAGTGTGTCTTTTAGAGGTTAATTTAGGATAATCTCCGAGATTATCTCCAGGTAATTGGTGGGTGATTTACTTTCCCACATGTTCTCCAGTGCTTCAGGTGTAGATCTCTAATCTCAACCAGGGATGAGAGGGAAGGAATGGAGAACAAAATTAAAGGTGTGGAGGGATGCAGATTCCCCAGATAGGATCTTCCAGGGCATGGAATGATGAACTAAGGACCCAGCTGTCCTGAACCTGGGCAGGGTACCAAGAAATTGTCACAGTATAGTCTAACGAGCATTGTGCTAGTAGTCTGGAGACCTGAGTTTGAGAACCAGCTTTACTTCTCACTAGTAGCATGACTTTGGATAAGTTGCTTATGCTCTAAGGGCCTCATTTCCTCACCTGTAAAATAGGGAAGTTTAGCTTGACTAAAATCTCCTGTCGTAAAAACCTAGATGTTTTACAAGAAAGTTGACTTGATGAGGCTCATGTGCCCTCCAAGGTGGGAATGGGCATTCACAGACTGGCCTACATTGCCCTGGGTGGAGCCTTCTGTAGCCAAGAGGTAGAGGTGCCTAAAACCCACCCTTGAATACAACTGAGTCCTCTGCTTCATTCTAACCTGGGGTGTTCTATCCCAGGGTAACTGAACACAGACTACAAACAGTATGAGATACACATTCTCAGGCCCCAGTCTCCTCCACATGTTGGCTCAAACAAAATGGTATGCCTAATAGTTTGCTCTAGTGTAGAAAATAATCTGTGGACTCAGAGGTCCTTACAGAATCTCACATTTCTCATAACCTAAGGCAGGGGTGTCCAATCTTTAGGCTTTCCTGAGCCACATTGGAAGAAGTACTGTCTTGGGCCACACATGAAATATACTAACAGTAATTATAGTAATGAGCTAAAAAAAATTGCAAAAGAACCTCAGTGTTTTAAGAAAGGTTACGAATTTGTGTTGGACTGCATTCAACACCATCTTGGAGCCCATAGACCATGAGTTGGACAGGCTTGACCTAGGGAGACAGGGATGTCCAGAATTAGGCAAACACAGATGAGACATTTATTTTTGTATGCTAATTTATTAGGAAATACCTCAGAAACACAAAAGGTATAATTATTAATAATATTATAGACCTCTATGTTTCCACCTGCCAATTTAAAAATAGCAGTGTTGGGGATGCCAGGATAGCTCAGCAGGTTGAGCACTTACCTTGCAACCCCAAGGTCTGGGAATTGAGTCCTGGCCCCAGGTTGTGCAAACCCATAAGCTGAACTACAGCACAACTGGTAACCCCTGGGATGGCAGGCAGTTAAGGCTCTCACCTCTCATGTGGGAGGACCCCTGTATGAATTCCGCCCCGCATGGCCCCACATCCACCTGTGTGGAATGAAACTGTCACAACTAATGCTGTACAACTATGGAGACTGCTCTGGGCCTTCTCTCCTCTCAAACAATAAAATAAATCTTTAAGAAAAAAAAAGTAAGTGTTATGGAAGCCCCTTAAGTGTCCTTCCTCAATCCTTCCTTCTCTGCAGAAATGACCATTTCCATGAATTGAGGTCTTATCATTCCATGTAGGACAATTATATACTTTCACAGGAAGAACACAAAAAGATGAATGTCTGCTATTATATACCCAGAGACATTTTCACAGCTAAATACAGATATGCAAACTCATTCGGACTCACTCTCTCCTACTCAGCAGCAGAGGGAGATAGAGCATTGGCATACACATGCCTCAACACACTGCTCTCTAAAACATTGACAAGCTCTATTACAAATCCAAATGGAATCACACATGGTCATATCCATCAAAACTATGGACACAGTTGTGTTCACATCCAGAGATTGTCAATAGATACGTGTAAACACCCCTGCATAGATGGGACAGTATACTTACCAGTATGGATACATATTGCCATGATTGCCTGGGGCTTGCAAACATATTTTCACAAATTGAGATCAAGACAATGATGAGCACAGATGTAACTTCTGGTTTTCCCACCCCAACCCTCACTTTCAGGCTATGGTTCACACGTCCAACTCAGGACCTGGGGGAACTAAATTCCCGTCTGGATGTCATTCAGTTTTTCCTGCTACCCCAGAATCTGGACATGGCTCAGATGCTGCATCGGTTGCTGGGTCACATCAAGAATGTGCCTGTGAGCCCAGGGTTGGGGCAGGGAGGTGGGAAGGGAGGTTGTGGGATGATACTGGACATTGGGCTTCTTGAGGGGCATTAGGGTGAGAAGGAAAACAGTGACTGTCTCCTTGTCTGATTGTAGCTGATTCTGAAACGCATGAAACTGTCCCACACCAAGGTCAGCGACTGGCAGGTTCTGTACAAGGTAGGACCTCCCTTCTTGAATCCCAAAAGTTCAATTTAAGCCCCATAGCACGTGTTCTAGACCCTCTGTACTCTGCTCCCCCATCCAACTTTATCTCAACACTTTTAAAGCATATTATGGGGAAGCTGGGATGGCTTAGTGGGTTAAGCGCTTGCTTTGCAGCCCCAGAGACTGAGGATCGAATCCCAGCTCCAGCCCAGGCGGACCCATATGCTGAACTGGGGTGTGTCCCCAGTTCAGTTCTTGCCGGGGCCTATGCAGGAGGCTCCCAGCCCAGTTCCTGCCCTGTGCAGCCCCACACCCACCTGTGGAGTGAAACTATATGGAAAACTAATGCTGTCAACTATGGAGACTGCTCTGGACTCTCCAGAGCCCTTCTCTCTGTCTCTCTCTCTGTGAAAAACAATAAAAATAAATCTTAAAAATAAAAAAAATCTTTGATTTAAAAAAAAAAGTGTATTATAAAAATTGTCTAAAACATATAGAATAAAATGAACCCCCATGTACCTACCATGCAGTTTCAACAATTTGACTCATGCAATCTTGTTTCATGTATATCTTCTCCCACTTTCTACTTCTGGATTGTTTTGAAGCAATTCCCAGCCATCATATCATTTCATCCATAAATATTTCAGTGTGATTTCTAAAAAATTATTTTTTAAAAAAGAATAGCTACCATTATCTTACCTAAATATTAGCATAATTTTTTAATGTCAACTATCTGATGTTTAAATTTCTAATCATCTCTAAATTTCATGCTTTTTAAATTAGTTTAATTAGGAACCAGGTATGTTAAACATGGCAACCAGATGATGTCTCTTTAAGTCTCTTTTAGGGTTCCTTCTCTCTGTTGTCTCTGTGTGTCTTTGTGTGTCTCTCTCTCTCTTCCCCCACACCCCTCTCTCTGTCTCTCTTATTCCCCTTGCAAGGTATTTGTTGAAGAAGCTGGGTTATTTGTCCTATAGAGCTTCTCTTAGTGTGGATTTTGCTGATTATATTCCTTAAGTGTTTTTGACATGTTTCTGTTTCTTCTAGAATTTCTGTATATTAATAGTTGAATCTAGAAGCTTGATCTGGTTCAAGTTAGATTTTTTTAAAAATATTGTTTCATAAGAAGAATGTAATGTTTGATATATCTCTCTCTCCTATTATGACATTAGCAGGCTTTTGTGTTTAAATACCTAAATCCATTAGATCTTTAGGTATTCCAAAATGGTTATTCTAAAGATATTTTTTAGGGGAAGCCGGGATGGCTCAGTGGGTTAAGCGCTCACTTTGCAGCCCCGGGGACTGAGGATCGAATCCTGGCCCCGGCCCGTGCGGACCCATATGCTGAACTGGGGAGTTCCCCCAGTTCAGTTCTCTCTCTGTCTCTGTATCTCTCTCTCTCTGTCAAAAACAATAAAATAAAGATATTTTTTAATTTTTATTTTAAAGATTTATTTTTATTGTTTTTGACAGAAAGACAGAGACAGCGAGAGAGAGAGACAAAGAGAAGGGGGAGAACCCTGAGCAGTCTCCATAGTTGTACCTCATTAGTTTTCGACATAGTTTCATTCCACACAGCTGGACAGGAGGTTGCACAGGATGGGAACTGGAGCAGGGACCTCCCAAATGGGAGGCACACCCCCATGAGCTGGGGGCTGAACCAGGGCTCTCATGTGCGAGGCTCACCCTGGCAAGAACCAAACGGGAGGTCACACCCCAGATCAGCATATGGGTCCGCATGGGCCAGGGCTGGGATTTGATCCTCAGACCCCAGGGCTGCAATGCAAGCGCTTAACTCATTGAGACATCCTGGCATCCCCTCAAAGTGGTTATTCTAATTTTGTCATTCTTCCATTATTAGCCATAACATTTCTGTAAAGAAAAACTTCCTGGGGAAGCCAGGATGGCTCAGTGGGTTAAGCGCTCACTTTGCAGCCCCAGGGACTGAGGATTGAATCCCAGCCCCAACCCATGCAGACTGGGGAGTGCCCCCAGTTCAGTTCTCACTGGGGTGAGACCTGGCCCAGTTCCTGCCCTGTGCAGCCCCACGCCCACCTGTGGAATGAAACTATTTGAAAAAACCAATGATGTGCAACTATGGAGACTGTTCTGTCCCCTCCCCTTCTCTCTGTCTCTGTATCTCTCTCTCTCTCTCTCTCTCTCTCTCTCTCTCTCTC